>BPLR01014374.1:0-21945 GCA_021605095.1 Caerostris extrusa | reverse complement strand
ATTCCGTAAGCCCCGGGAATTTTTAAATTGAAAATTGGTTTTACTTTTTGGGTACAGTAGTATGTATTTTTTATCAATAATAGATTTGTTTTAAACAAAATTATTATTTTTTGTGAATTTATAAATACTTAAATTCAGTGTTAAATCAATAGCCATGTCTTTGTTTTTCTTATTTTTAAAGTATTAAAATTTATAAGTGTCTTAGTAAATAATTGATTAGAATTTTTTATTAAATTGAAATTTATTTGTTGTTTTAATGCAGGAACAAGATAGAATGGAAAGTGAAATTATATTACTGCAGACTAAAAAAGAACAAGAAAAGAAAAATCTCTTAGATGTGCTCACGAATAGTAAGTATAGAATGTTTAAATTATTAAATGTTACTTACTATTTATTGTAAAAAAAATTAATTCATATTTTTAAGATGTTATTTAGGAAATATATTTACAGAACTTATTTTCTGTATTTTTTTTAAATTCTATCCCTTATCTATAACTAATTATATTTCTTTTTTTTATCTCTTAATATTATTGATTTCTTTTTAATTTATTTTTTTATCTTTACTTATTTAATAATACATAATAAGTCCAGTTTTTATTATTATAAATACCCAAGTTTATGAAATTCTGAATATATTTTAAAAGGATTAAAAAATGTTAATATTAATGAATTTCATTTTTAATTGAATTTTTTTTTCCTTTAAAAAATGATTTATTGATGAAATTGTATTTGTAATCGACATGGATAAATATGTTGTTTTAAAAAGAAATAAGTGATGAAATATTTTTTTAATAATGCATGTTAAAATAAAGATATGTTTTACTACATATGTGAATAGTATATTTAACATTTCCAATATATTTATTACATAATTTTTGGTTAGTCAAACATAATAATGGTGATCTGCAAAAAAATAATAAAATTTCTCCACCCTGAAAAAAAAAAATGTGATCTATATAATTTTCACATTCTTGAATCTAAATATAGCATCCATATTGTACCAGCATCTAATATTTTTGAAAGAGACAGTCTTATAGTGTTAAAAAATATTGTATCAACTAATAGATTAACATAATATCATTTGCATAATCATTTGAAATAGGAAAACATCCTATTTTTCTTATTACAAATCAATGACTATGAAAATCTTTTTGTTGACTTTTGTCTTCTGCTTTATGTTTTTTGTTTCTTTAGTATAAGTGTTCAGCCGTTAATCCATTAAACTATTATCATGCTATTCATCCTATTGGAAACTTTCTTCAAGTTTGTCAGTGACTGCTATTATATTATCCACAAAAATGTTTGGGTATAAATGTAAAAAATAAAAGTTTTAGAGATACATTTTTTCCAACACTTTAAATGCGTAAATATTTTCAAACATTTCTTCATAATTTTGAGACTTCTAATTTCCAAAAAAAAAGTTTTGCAAACATTTTCAATAGTCTCCTAAGCTGCTTAATAAGCAGCATTAATTTTTTTTTTAACAGAGATTTTGAACTTGTTGCTTCTCTTGAAGTCCAGCAAAAAGTATCATTTATTTTGCACACACTTATGAATGAAAATTTGTCTTTCAAATACACAAATCTTGTCATTTTATTTATTTATTTGACTTTGATTCAATGATTTTCAGAATATTATTGACAACTTTTTTTAACAAAGATTGAGAGAACCAAAAATCTATATTAGCTTGCTTTCAGCATGAATGTTTAAGAGATATGATTATATATTTGTTGGGAAAATCTTATCTCAGGAAACCCTATGTTTTTGACATTTTTTTTCAGCAAGTTTTAAAGAAATGAAAAAAAAATTGGAAGAAAAAGTGAATTAGAAACAGTGAAATAATACAATTTGGTGTAAAATCTCCAATGTGGTTTAGACTTAGTTTCTATAAACTTAAGATCTATAAGTAGAATTTAACTTTAAAACAATTCTTCTATCAAAGAATTGATACTCGGTAGAGCAATTTTGTTGTCATATATGGATTTTATTTTTTTAAGGGAGAAATTGGATGCTGATCAATGTAATTGGTTATAGTATTTAAATGTATTTATGGATAATACTAGATTAAATAAATAGATTTATATTGAATGGTTTTTTTTTTTTTTTTTTTTTTTTTTTTGCACAGTTGAAAATCATTCTGCTAAATTAATTGAACAATTGATGGTTCTCAATGATAGAACAAAACAGTTGGAGAAAATGGCTGCTGTTCTAGAAAGAGATAGGTAAATTATGAATATGTTTGTATTAATATTAATGTAATATATTAAGTTATTTAAATTGTGAAAGATAGTTTACTTAAAATTAATATTATACAAACTAGTATTTATATTTCTTATTTTCTGTAAAGAAATCATTTTTAAGAAAATGTAAGAATATTTAATTATTATGTATAGTATAAAGAAAAGATTTTGTAAACAAATTGTTTTTATTAATTTTTAGGATTGAAAATGAAGAAATTTTTTCAATAAAACAAGAAAAACTAGAACAAATGCAGAAAAAGGAAATTTTAGGTTCGTTATTATTAATTAGAAACTATAATAATAATAATAATAATATAAGTATGTTAGGATTAAGTATAATAATAAATAGATAATTATTATTTGTTTACTTATTATTATTTTGCTATAAATAACAGCTTGCACAGGATTTAACATTAAAACATGTATTTCATCCTTATATTGTTTAAGTATAACTTGTAATTTTCGGAAAAATACATAGGCGGGTTTTTTTTTTTTTTTTTTTTTTTTTTTAATTTTTTTTATTCTTAAAAATTGTATTTCTGAATGTAAAAAAAAAAAAAGTGTGAAATTATGTAATATTTTGAATCAATTTGCATTGAATTGAGGATGTTAGTACATTATTTTCTTCAATACATCATTCTTTCTGCAGAGGCAATGACTGAAATGCTGAAGTGTGAAGAAAAATGTGGAAAGTATGAATTAGAAAAATCTTCTATGGTAGAAAGATTACAAAATGAGTTAAGTATAGTATTTATTATTTTCATTTTAATTATCACTTTTGAAGAATTGTCTTGTCATATCACCTGCCTATTTAGTAAAGCTGCATTCTTTGAAATTCTGTTGAAAGCCATTTGAATTTCTAGGGTAATAATTAAATTCTTTTATATTACCAGTATAGCAATTTTTGAAAATTAACTGAATAGTTATAAAGTATCATAATTCTCCAAAAATAACTGAATACACATTTATTCAAAGTAAATTTAAAAAGAAATTAATAGGAAAAATAAATTAAACATCTGTGTTTATTTTTTATGCTTCAGTTTCAAATAGATATAACCTTTTCTGTCTTTTTTTTTTTCAATAGAGAAAATGAAAGCAATTGGAAATTATATAATATATTTCAAGAGAGAGAATTGGATCAACAAATTCTGGTTAACAGATTATTAGAAGAAGTACGCTTCTTTTCTTTAAAAATTATTGAAAATATCTCCAGATGTATAAAATATATTTTTAACTAATTGTGGTATTTTTAACTAGGAACAATATCAAAAAGAAGCTTTTGAAGTATTGCAATTGCAAAAAGACATACAACACCAAGAAATAGCTCACCAAGTATAAAAATTTCATTATTATATATTTGAGATATTAAAGAATTGCATTTATCACTTTAGATTCGCCAAAATTAATTTAATTAAGTTTTTTTTTTATTTGAGAATTGCGAACTTCTTTTAATATTTATAAATTGTTTACAATATTATATAAAATAAGTACAGTGTTTTGCATAAAATACACATTGAAATTATTTATGAAGATTAAAATGCATAATAAACTACATTTTTATTGTAAATCTGTGTGCAATATAAAAAAATCTATATACTGAATTCAATATATAAATATACAATATTCAATATATTCTTAAAAGATAAATATACTAAAATATTAAAATAATCACAAAATTGAATTATTTTTAATCTTAGTACATTTTTGTGTTTTAGATTCATCTAATTGAAAAAGAACTTTCTAATTTAACAGTTGCAGAAATGAAAAAGAAAGATTTAAAAATTAATTCCGAAATGGTACGACTTTTTTATATAATGCTTTGTACCTTTATTATTTCACACAAGTTATTTGTTTGTTGAAAATATCATTTTTTATTCCTATTATTATGTTTATGTGTGTTATTAATGCTTTAGGGTTAAAAATCATAACATGTTAATTAGTTTACATGAATTACAATAGTTCATTGCTTTATCTTTATAAATTGTTATTATTTCAAATTTTTCAACGCTTAAATTCCACCTCCCCATGAAGCATAGTAACAAGCTAACAAGTTGTTTTGAAACAAAAAAATAATTATGTGTCAAGACATCTGGATTGATTTGGCAAGTCAATGAACTACCTATTAAATAATACCAAATTTAGAAAAAAAAAAAGGCTATTTCTAGTTTAGCAAAACAAAACCCACATTAAAACCTATTTTATTTAATTTTTGTACATAAAATTATTTTACTTCATGTTTTTACAATTTGAGAATGTAAAGATTTTTACAAAATCTAGTGCTTTATTTTCATCAATTAAATCATTATTTTAAATTTTCTTTCTCTCTTGTAAAACACCTAAATTTGACCTTGTGAAAAATAGCAAATTAATTCTTGAAAAATTGTAAGTTGCAAAAAAATATCAATATTTTTTAATTAATTTGTTTTAATGCTTAATAAATTTAGTGTTTTTTGCTTCAGGAATGACTTTATTTAGAAGCAATTAATAAATTTAAAAATTAATTTATGTTTAAAAATAATTGCAATGCATTAAACTTATGAACAAAAATGCTTCTTTAATAAGTCATTACTGAAAAAAAAATTCAAGTATTATGAAAGAAGAACAATTTTAGCTTCTTGATTTGAAGTACAGCTGTTTATGAAATTTACTAACACTTATTTTATTGTAATTGAATCAAATTATTTTGATAATAAATAATAAGTTTATTAAGCTGTAGATATGGAAAACTTATTATTTTATTTTTTACTTTTCAAGAATGTTTTAACAGACCATCGAATAGCCTTGGCATCTCTGCTGGCTGATTTGATGGCAGCTAAAGAACAGCGTGAGCTTGAATTAAAAGATAGATTGGTAATTTTTATTTCATTTCATAAAATTTGTAAATTTTTCATTTCTTGTGAATCGAATAGATTAAAAATGTATTTTTCATTATTTGTAAAAGCGACAAATGGAATTAAAGCGGGAACATGAAATGGAAGACTTCTGGCTTATTCAGTATCAAAAACTCCTTGATAGAAAACCAAAAGGTGTTGTTGCTGCTGTAAGTATATATATTATTCAAATATATATTTTTGAATACAACAATTTTTCTCAACCTTAAATAATATTCTAAGGATATTTAATAAATAAAAATAGTGGATAATAAACATAGCAATTTTGTATTTATTTATTTATTTATTTATTTATTTTTTTTTTGATAATTCAATGCTTAAAATAGATTTGGAAATCTATTAACCTCTTGAGCATTAGCTACATATGTGGACATTTAATTATTTTTATATTTATAATTACTATTGTTAATAAAAGCAACAAAAATTTAATAATAAATTATTCACTACAGAATCTTGAATAAGAATACAATTCTTAAGATGTGACTTCTCTGATAATGGTATTTTCAGAGAGCGGTTGAGAATATGAAAAAAACACTATTTTAGGCAATAATTATAGTTTTTATAATTATTGCCTAGAATAATAATGAATACATTATACCCATTGAATGAAAACATAACTAACTGTTAACGCTCAGTGGCCGCATATGTAAATATTATGGTCTTTTTTTTATATGTGAATGTTATGGTCTTTTATGTATTGTTATTGTTTCCCTGACTTTTTAAAAATTCTTATCATAAAATGAATAAATTGTAATAGAACAAAAAAAAAAAGTCTTTTTTTTTTCCTTCATTAATAGTCCCTGAAAAGTTAACTGTAGTTGATTATTCACATCGATGTAATTTGTTATAATTTTCTAAATTGAAAATAAAATTCACATTTATTAATTAATAGAAAATATTTAGCTTTTCTAAAATAAATAATATATTAAAGATTAAAGTTATGACTTATTATGGAAAATTGATAAGCTTTTTATATTAACAGATTACAAGTTTACTTTAATTTCTTGTCTATAATCAGTAATTATAAATTTCGATAATAATAGGGAAATGATCTGGTATAATCAATGGATGATTTCTACCTGTGAAATTGCTTTTATTGATTTTCCTTGTGCTTATAAAGTTTCATTATAATGTCTGAAGTTTGACGTCTTAAACTAGCATAATATTTTCAAATAAAAATATATTTAAAAAAATTAACATCTTATACACTAAAGATGATGAAAATTATATAAAATCTATATATTAGAAGTATGGTATTAAAAATAAAATATTTTTCTGACATTTTCTAATGAAATGCAAGCAAGTAAAGATGAAATAAACAAAAAGCTCTATATGATACTTCAAAATCAATATAAAAAAATTGCCAGACAATTTTGAGTTATCCTATTCTAAATGAAGTAAATTTTAAAATAATATGAGTTGTAATCTTTATATTTATTAGAAAAATTAAAAATCTTGATTAGTATTAAAGTAAATCTTTCCTTCTAGTATCTTTAAAAGAAAGACATTTTTAGAGTGTGCATTTTCAGAAATTAATTTTTACCAATACATCCAAAGGAAAAAAAAAACCTACAAATTGCTATGATCTATACTGAACACAAAGAAATTTTTTTGAAATACTCATTATTTAATTAAATTTTCATTACAGGCTTTAAATTATAGTAAATTTTAAACATTTTTATTAACTATTCTCTAAACTATTTTAGCTGTGTTTTTAAAAATTCTTTCTTAAAGTTTTTTAAAAAATATTTTCAAATCTTGATCAATGTTAACATGAGTTTTCATTATAAAAGTTGATTGGATGTGTATAATGTAGAGTTTTGTTATAGGAACTTGGATTAGATAAAGATGTAAAAACTATTTTACTCGAAGTTCCTGCTGTGGAATATTTACCTTTATTTGCATCCAAAAGGATAAGTCTCTCTACATTGCTCAGTTTCACTAAGAAAGATTTAAAAAAGGTTATTACTCTTCTTATTTGTACTTTAGTTAATATATAAAACATAATAAAATATTAAGCTTTATAAAAAGTCCATTTAATTTTTTAAAGGTAATCAATATAATACAATACTCAAAATAATTTTAATAGACTATTTTTTTATTCTTAAAGTTAATTATATGATTTTTCGATTATGCATTTCACAAGCACTAACTAAAAACTTATTTTTGTCCAAATCCAAATGCTTTATTAATTTCTTCAAAGTAATTAAAAGAGAATAATAAAGGACAAAAAAAAAAAAAAAAAAAAAAAAAAATTGAAATTTGTTTTTTATGGGGAAATTTTTTTATTTATTTTTGAGTCAACTAAAATGCATATTATAATTAAAAATAATGGTTCATTTAGTTTCAATTTGATACAATTGATTCAGTTTCTTTGTAGTATAAAAATAAAATTGACTTGGTTTCTCTTTCAGTATAAAAATAAAATTGAAATCATTATAATCTCTTAAAATATTGTAAGTAAATTTCAAGATAGTTACTATGCAGTATTTTTAAAACCTCAATAAAAACTTAATTTTTTAAAAATCATATTATATTTTATTTTTGAAAAATATTTTATATATTAGTCTTCTTCCTTTAAATTAATATGAAACATTTACACATACATATTTAGATGGGTATTTTGGATGACGATATCTGTGATGCTATTTTGAACAAGGCACAAGAACATTTTGAAAACATAAAGATGCGTGACAAATATTCCATACCGGAATTTTTGGAAGAAGGGCCTGAACCTTCTGCGCCTTCAGAACCATCATCACCGTCTGAACCTGGAGGAATGCTTGCTGAACCTTCTGCCCCACCTCTATCACCAGATACTGATACAAAACTCTGGTGTCAAGCCGAGTGTGTCATTTGTTTAGAAGTTCAAGTAATTTGCATTGATTATTTTTATTTTTAGTACATATTCAGCGATAAACAGGTATATTACTTTAATTATGAATTATATAGATACCAATTTCAAATATCTTCCTATATGTTATATAGTCATTAGTGAATATTTAATTTTCAAAAATAAAATCACTTTTATTAATTTTGAACAAAAAAATAATTGAATCAAACATTTACTAACTATTTTAATTTAATAATTTATTAAACAGGATAAGCTATATGTAATTATAGCAAAAACACATTATATTCTTTAAAACAAAGTGTAACAAATTATAACTAAGATAATGGGTTTATTTTCTTCATTTTCTGAAGAAAACTTTTTCCTTTCAATCATTGTGTTTACGAAAGAGAGATCACTTACAATTTGAATTTTATTTCTTTTAAATTTATAAAAAGATATTATTATAAAATTTTGATTATATACTCACAAATATTTCAAGAAATTATTAAAAATTGCAGACTATTTTACTCTTGAAATTATTTACGAATATAGAAAATGAATTACCAAACTAATTTCTTCTTATAGAATTCATATTTTTAAATTTTTTTATACAGAGATGCATAAACATATTACGACCAAGAACCACATAATATTATTGTGAGTTACAAGAAAGTTGTCAAAAAAAAAAAAATCTGACAATTATCTATCATGTATTATTTTTTTTATATTTATCATATTTTTTACTTTCTAAGAGAGATAATAAAAATTTAATAAAATATAAAATAAAGTAAATGTATAATTTGATCTGGGACTTAGTATTACTTAATAATTATTTTAATGTGTAGTTCAGTTTGTGTTGTAGCCAAGAGCAAAATAAATTCTAAATTTTTATTAGTCATTCAGTATCTGATTTGTTAATAGTCCTAATTTGAAAAATATGTTAACTCAAAGTCCTTCACATTTTAATATATTACAAGGTTTATAATTGTTTTTATGAGCGTAAGAATTTGAACTAAGTAGTTTTTCTACACTAAATTCACATTCTTTTTGCAAAAATTATAATAAAAATGAAGCATTCATAAAATATAATTCTCTCATAAATTTTGAGTACAGAGTCTTTTGGCATCAATTATGCAAATGATTAAACTTTCATGCCCAGTGAGAATTAACTTTTTTAATCTTAGCATGCATTTCTACTGCATAATTAGAATCATGTAAAAGAGTTAAGAATTAAAAATGGTTTATGTTATATTGTTGTCACTGCAGTTCCCTATAGAAATAATCAATAGTGTCTTTGTCAAAGACCTTATAGCCAATTGGTCAACTTTGAATATGATCATATAATTAGAACTCATGAAGCTGGTTGGTCTTTCTGAGCAATAGGTTATACTTACATTGCATGAACACTGCTGTGCAAAGTTATTTAGCGGGAAGGAATTCATAGGCAAAATGAAAGCTCTGAAGGTCAATGTGCATGAATGCAAAACAAGATCAGATGATTGCATGACATTCCCAAACTGTCTTAATGTCATCATTCAATGTATTGCAACTTGTTTCAATATATCCATGGTACCTCACACAATCTCACTATGTATGCTGTGAGGTTATGTGCAGAGCATATTAACTCCACAATGGAGTTGGAGTACTTATATGGAGTTGTGTCATAGCCAATTAATATCTGCTGCAAGCAAGACTGATATTGCATAGTGCTCAAGGATGAATCCCACTTCAGTCTTGCAGTTGATGACCATAAGATCTGTTTGTGAAAGTATCAGGGCCAATGGTACACATCCATTATGCCTAGTGTGATTGTATGAAGTGTTATCTTTTAGGATAGCAAATTGCTCTTAGTCATTCTACATAAAACCTGAACATTTCATTTATATATTCATGATATCTGTCATTTGCGTTACCTTTCATGCCACGCCATCCTGGTGCCATTTTTAAGAACTAACATTTTTTTTTCATCCTTAACAGTATAAATACTATCTCTATATTCAGAATTTCATGTAATGTATTTTAATGGCATAACTTTATAATTTAACTGCTATGTCTTATAAAGTAATTAAATTTTGAACCATTTTAATACGCTTTTATTAGTTTCACCTGTATGTTTGTATGTAACTGACTCTTTGTTCTCGATTTTGCCCTAATTTAAGCGATCAGATTTAATTTAAACGTTATAGGACCGACAACAATAAAATATTTTGATAAGTTTATTATCTCATCATAATTAGGATCGCCAGGATTAGTGATTTAAAACACACAGCCTTTGAAAAGTCATCTTGATCGACGCATCACTTTCCCCCTGAGATCTGTTTCTCCTCATACACGCTATTTAAGCTGCAAAGAAACATTTACAGACATCTTTCAGAACGAAAACAGTTGATTCTTTTTAATACGCTTTTTATATTAGTTTCACCTGTATGTTTGTTTGTTTGTAACTGACTCTTTGGGCTCGATTTTGCCCTACTTTAAGGAATCTGATTTAATTTAAATTAATTTTTTTGTAGACTTATCAAGGACCGACGACAATAAAATATTTTGATAAATTTATTATCTCATCATGATTAGGATCGCCAGGATTAGTGATTTTATTTTAACTTATGAAGAGCAATTTAACCCATGTAGAATGAAAGTATTCAGTAAAGACATTCAAACCTACGTGGGACAGCGGCACAACGGATAACGCGCCTGACTACGGATCAGAGATTCCCTGTTCGAATCCTGGCTGGCTCGACATATTCGCATTTAGCCTTTGTTTTACTCACAATTAAATTATTGTAAGAACTATAGTTCCAGTCCTCCGTACCAGGGAAAAAAATTGTTGTCTGTTAAATTTATGTTGTTAAAATATTTGTAACATATAAGGATAAATACTGGATTTTCCAATGTTATTTTGCGTAATAAAAAAACAAACAAAAAATGAATAAAGAAATTTCAATATCTTAAAATTTAGAAGTGACAACTGAAGAAAAATAGTGCCAACTGTCTGTAAAAAAAAATGTCTGTATGGAAATTGGGGAATGTCTGTAGGGAAAACTGCCTTTCATTTCATTGTTAACATGATTTAAATTTTAATTTTTCTAGACTTCTGCTGTGTTTTTGCCCTGCGGTCATGTATGCTGCTGCCAAGATTGTTCCCAGAAGGTTGAATTATGCCCTATGTGCCGTACAACTATTTCTTCAAGATTCACTCTCACTGTTTCCTAAATAAAGCACACTGTGAAACCTTAATTTTTGCTTTTGCAATGTTAACTATGATATTTTTTTCCCAATATATATATATTTAAACATACATTTTTCACTGAAATTTTCAAAATAGTTATGTTGTACATATATATTTCATTGTTATATGTTTTGAATTCTGAAATTTGTAAATATACATAAAAATTTCTTCTAAATAAATTTTATGCAGACAAAACTTATTCACTAAAAGCTTTGATATTTTTTTTCAAATTTATGGCATAATATATTAGAATAGAAATATAGCATTTAGAATGTTATTAACTAGATGTTTTCATCTATTGTAAATATTAAAATTGTTAGAGTCATGCCTGAATTTATTGCTGATCTTATGGAGGGTTATTAAAAAACAGCCCGGATTTTGAAAACTATATCCTTATGATTATTGTAATATAATGTATGGTGCTTCCTCTTTTTTATCACTTGTTAAATATTAATACATTCTACATTTGCATATAAACATTTACTGGATAATATAAGAACAGTTTCTATTAGGATGCAGCTAAAATAAAATGAAAATATTTTAGTACATTATTGTTGGAGACAGCAGAGGCACAATGCAAGATTTCATAATATACTTCATTCATTTGTTAATAAGACTTGATACAATATGAAATAAAAAGTGTATTATTTTCCAACTTATTAGTCATCAGCAACAACAATTTATAATATGAAACTGTCTCTCGAAAAAATGGTGCGAGCTAGTGAAATTTAGATTAAGAAAAATCAAATCTATATGGATCTTTTTTGTCTTTTGGCATGGAAAAGAATATTTATTATCAGTAATTAATGTTATGTCACATTCTTGAAAAAAATTAGTGCTGCAATCCTACATTATTGATGAAAAAGATTTGTAATTATAACATTATATTCTCGTAAAAAGCATCTACAGAACTGAAAAGTTAAAAAAAAAAAAAAAAAAAAAATCAAATTGACTGAAAAAAACAGCTAAATAATTAGTCTATTCCTTTTAATATAGACTTGTAGGAACTTGCAGGTTGGTGAATCCTGAATGAAAATAACATTAAAAGCATTTCTGGATTTTTAATCTAATGATATAAATTTCTCATAATTTTTAGTTTGCAAAAAGAACTATTATGATGTACACCAAAAACAAACTTTGAATATAAACATTAAACATTTATGTAAATTATGATTAAAAAATCAGACATTTTTACCATTCGCTAGATATTAAAATCTTATTTGCGTTATAACAGAATAAAATTAAACCAATATTTTACAAAAGAAAAGTATGTACAATTTATTTAAATAATATTAATAAATACATTCATAATGCAGTTTTTTAATATTAATCACTGCTAGCTTCACTTTCATTATTTTCACACTCAGAGTCACTTAATTCAATTATATATGGTTCTTCAACTTCTTGAATTTCCATTTCATTGTCAGGAACTTCTTCCTCATCTTCTGCTACTTCAACTTCTACATTATTAGATGATGCTCTTTTATTTTCTTTTGCCTGCTTCTTAGTCTCATTGCTTTTACGAAAAGCTGCAAGGAAATAGATATGACAAGGAAGAAAATAAATTGAATAATAAAAAAATATCTATTGATTAAAAATAGGCATCTTTGAGAATTAGAAAATTTTATTAATAAATAAAATTTTTCTTTTAAATGTGCCTAGTGCTGATGAAATGAACGTTAATTATTTGAAGAAATTAAGTTACTTTCTAATCCACTTTTAAACAATAGGTCCCAGTCAAATATAACTGTAGAGTGTTGGGTGTAGGGCTAACAACCCTAACCCGTAAAAAAAAAAACATCTCATGTTTTGTAATCTGCCAGCTGCCTTTGGCCCATCATGGGGCTGTTGCACTTTTGAAGAAGAAATTACTTTCTAAAAAGAGGACTTATAGAATCTATAGCTAGCATCTTGCTTAGTTTTTGCAATTATCAGCTAAATGCAAAAGTTAAAAGTAGTTATTTAATCTTGGTCATAATGGACCAGTTGAAATAAAAAATCCTTTCAATTTTTTATATTAGGTAATAATAACAGATATGCTGTTACAAAAATATGTAAATAATATTTTTTAGAGAATTTTTTTTAAACTGTTCATTTTTAAATCATTTAACTTTATAACATTAAATATTATTATTTAGTAAAAATACAACAAAGTTCACTATACTGCTGAAAATTAAAACATATCCAAGTTATTGGCCAGATTGACGATAGTTTGCCATTAATGGTTAAATTTTTCAAGAATTTTTGAAAAGCACAAGATAGTTATTAGTTTAAAATATGATTAACCAGGGTAAATTCCAAAAATATGAACTGATTTAGGCAACTGTGATTAATTGTGACACTGCTCTCGTGTAATGAACTTGCTTATTTATCAATGTAATTTTTATTGTTGAGAATCTTTAGCTATTTGTTTCCTTATATTTGTTATTTAATAATTAGTTTGAATAAAAATCCTTCAGTAAATAAACTGAATTTAATGTTATTATTTAAAGCTTCATATACAAAAAATCAAACTAGTTCCAGATTTAATTACAAAATAGTACTGGTTTCTTGTAATACATGGTGAAAATTGGATTGGAAGTCAAGATGGATGTACAAACATCAATAAAAAAAAAGTGTTGCTGTTTATTGGCTAAGATGAAGCTCAGGAATATACTATAGCTAAGATGAAATCTTGTATCCTAAATTCTCATCAATTACCAGAGTCAAAAGTTTTCAAGAATCAAAAGCTGACTTTAAAAATTATAGAGAATACCATACAGATGTAATTACAACAAATATCAAGTATGAAATAAAGACATAATAAAATAACTGTTATGGAAAAGTAAATGCCAGCGGTTGAAGAAAAAGTAAATTAATAAATGTCTATAATTAAAAATTTAAAATTCTGACTTGCATTTGCTGTCATAAGGATGATTCAAATTTGTGAGGCTGAACTTTTCAAATATTATCTGTTTTAAACATGGAATATAAATATATAATTAACAAAGAAAATTCTTTGAAAGATTATTATGGCTCTTTCTTTAAAAAAGGCTGTAGAAAATGGGTAAATCACTGCAAGAGTTGGTTGTTGATATTGAAAAATAAACATCAATGCCATATCCCAATTATCTACAAGACATTAGAAAGTCATTGAGCCTTTGCACATTCTATAAGATACTTCAAAATCCAGTTAAAATTGTAGTTTCTAATTTACAAGGAATTGAAATTTTTTTTTTTCTGATATGGTCTGGAAAAGGAATTCATTAAAATTACAATCACTAGATTATAAGAGGAGATTTCAATAGAAGATCAGAAATAGAACAGTGCTATCCTGATTAAAGGCTCGTTTCACACCGAGGCTTGAGGCGTTGACCAATCACTGGCCTCACCACGTTCGCCTGAAACCGGTTGAAATCCACTGCTTCGAGTTGACAAACTTTCAACTCTCAAATGCTTGCTGCGTCATTTGACTTGGATTGAGCCAATAGTAAATCTGCCATCTTGTAGAAGTAACTGGAACTTCACTAGGCGCACCGCTTCGGTGTGAACGAGTCGAAAAACTTTTTTCCCTGCCGCGTGATGCGGCGCCGGCTCATGCCTCGGTGGGAACGAGCCTTAATTTACTACTTGCAGAAGATGAAGAGAAACTCTTGAAATTATAACAATTGAACATAAAAGTTTCTTTTGGATGTTAAAGCTACAGTAAGTCACAATATTTAAGTGGAAATTGTTTACTTTCTTTTGTAATGAAGTAAGGATCCTCTCAAATACTGAAATTGCAATACACTAGGACATTATCTTCTTCTGCAGGGCTAAAAAAAAACTTACAACATGGAATTTGTTGGTTAGAAAAGTGAGGAAATTGAAAAGACAATGACTAGAAGCACTATGGGCAAGAGAAATTCACCAAAAGAAATAAAACACAGTACCAATGGTTAGATAAGCATTTAAAGCCATCCAAAATAACAATCCATACAACAAAATTAACATCAAGAAACATCAAAATAATGATCCTGAAACAAGATCATCATATACAGATATATTTGATCTCCTACTAGGGACCAGCTGTCAAAATATATAGAGAATATCAAGATATTTGAATAGCTTGGGAGAGTCCAGTATTTTATTAATGAGCAAGTATTCCAGTATTTTGTTAATGAGCAAGCTATCAATATCATTCATTTACTGTACACTAACCACAATGTTAATTGGATCTCACTCTGTGAGATTTTTTTAATAATGGGGTTATTTAAAGAATTTGATTTATCATGCTGGTATTGCTACTTCAGCAGAACTGAAGGATTTCTTTATGTTGCATATGCAAAGCATCACATGGATTAAATGTAATATGTTATTGAACTCATTGTATATAAGCTTGAAATTTTACTATTGAAAAATGTGATAAATATTACTCAATATGGCTGCTAAAGTCCTGTACACAACTAATAGCTACTTGATTGTTAAATATGCTCTTACCTTCATTTGAATTATTTTGATATAATCAGTGCTAATAAATGCTAAAAACACTATTTGCATTGCATATTAATCATTTAATAGGTTGCTTTTGCCATATTATGGTTACACAAGCAGTTTTTTGAAATAAATTATTCCTTGGATTTCTTTTCTATCCTTTACATTTCATATCAATCTAGTACCAAGTTTCTGCTGCAGAATGCTATCAATAAGCCAAGTTTAGTTACCAACCAGTATTTGTAATATATGAAAGTTATCATACATTGTTAATTTTTTAAAACTTTCACATACTGTTACAAAGGAAATAAAAATAAATCAAGTAAAAACACTGGATTGTTTTAATATTTAATTATATCTTAGTAGCAGAGTAAAATTTATTTTAAATTTTTATCAATCATCATTTTTAATATTCATTACAGAAAAATCATCCACAGATTAATATTAGCTTAAAAATTATTCTATTATTTAAAGGAGAAAGAAAAATTTATTAACTACTGAAATATACAAATAAAATATATTAATATAAGTGTATTCACCCTATTAATGCCTGCTGTAGTGGAGGAATCAAAACCTCTAGTTCCAGTTCTTTCAATGCTTCAAATACATCTTTAGGTATTAGACGTTTCCTATTTTCATTTTGAGAATGATTGTTTGCACTATTCAATAAAAAAATTACAGAGTTTCAATTAATTTGTACAATGAATAAAATTTTAATAAACCACATAACTTTTTCTTTCCTTAAAAAACTTAATCATCATGTCAAATGATAACATTAGAATAGTTTAATTATAGTTCACAATGAAAAAAATCAAACATTTCCTTTTTTTAAAAAAAACATTCACTTTTCAACAAAAAGTTTAAAAATTAAGGTCAGTTTCAGAGCATTTTATTAATTTTTTAAAGCACAAAAGGAGCAAAAAAAAAAAAAAAAAATACTGTATAATTTTGCATACATCATCAAAAAAATTAATAAATTTACAAATTTAGATAATGTAATGTAATGTAAAACAGGTATAATTTTGTAAAACGTGCTTATATTTCAAAATAATAAAATCTTAGCCATTATTCATAATAGGTATACATGCACATCTTTAAAAATATGCAAAATTGGTTTAAAAAATAATAATTGCAATGTTTACCTAGATGTGGCATATAATACAAAGACACTGGCTGCCTTATTCAAGGCTAATTTTGCTCCTTCTGTTACTCTTACTCCCTCAGGAATCTAAAAAAGGATAATATATTTTTGCAAAATTATAATTTATATTAGCATAAAATGTATACATTTATGATGTGTGAAAATTCATGATTATCTTTCTTTTAATTGTACTTTCTTGAATTATCTTCATTATTTGTTATAATAGAGTAATGGCCGAGTGACTAGCGCTCTGATGCTCGGTGTCACAGATTTTGGTCCATGGTCTAGCATTGCCATGGATGTTTGTAGTGATTCTGAACCCACTTTAAACTGTAGGTCACAGTATAATATGACTGTAGAGCATTGGGCATAGGGCTGACACCCCCTACCCCATAAAAGAAAACATCTCCTGTTTCAGAATCTGCTAGTAGGCAGATGACCATGAAGGGAGTTAGTTATTTGTTACAATAGGTGAAATAGTTTTAAAGAAATTTTTCCTACAAATCAAAAATAAATTAATAAATAAAAGATATTATATCGGTGCAAATTTTTCCTTAATACCTTCATGAAAAAGTGTTATTAAATATTGTTGTTAAGAATTGAAGATCAATTCAATTTTTTTACAAAAATAAAAATTTTAAAGATAAAACATATATTAACATTTATAAAAGTATCAATTCCAATCTATGATACACAACACCATATAACTTGCAGACATAATTATCATCCTCCCACCCCCTTAAAAAATAATACATCTGGCATAATCTACAGTGGCATATAATCCACAGGTTATCTATGACTGTCCTTTGATGCACCCTATACAAATGAAATTCCATTTTCATATCAATGACAAAAATTAAATTTGCTTTCAGTTTTAAAAAGTATTTTTGATGCCAAATTACTATATTATGAATTAAAGATAGTGGAACCAGAAAAATTATATGGATTGAACTATGGTGAAAACAAAATAAAGGAACACTTTCCTAATGATCTGATAACTTCATATAACTGGAGTAATGAAATTTTTATCAGTATCACAATTAATTATTAAATCGAATTCTTCTGCAAAAACATTTTTATTTTCATTTATTCCATATCTTTTTTCCTTAACTGACGAGTGAAGTACAATGCATTTTTGTAAAAGAACAACTCTCTACCAATGTCCACAACTCTTATGTTTCTTTCATAATATTTAGAATATTAGTCATTTTTTTTTTCTCACAAAGTTTTGTCATTTACTTACAAAACATTTTTAGAAATACAGGTTTTATAGAAAATTTGCAAGTTTTATCAAATTAATTTTTAAGAGACTTCTAAAAAAAAAAAAGAATGTCCTTAGATTCTACACTACATTCCATGGATTAAAAGCAGAAGTTATGATAACACAATTTGAACATTCCAAATAGATTTATTTTCATTAATCTGTAATAAACAAAAATTTATATAAAATATAGAAACAAAAATCACTTACAGCATCTTTTACAATTCTTGTAATTGCACTCATAGGCAAGTTAAAATCTTCTGCTTTTTGTGCCATATTTCTAAAAAAAAAAAAATTATACAGGTCATTCAGTTAGATCATCATCTACATAGATTATTCATAGTATATATTTAGTTAAAATGTTAGAAAAGTCAAAAATTTTGTTAATAAATATTTTAGCCAATATATATGCAGCACATTAGTATAAGTTATAATCTGTTTTTCGACAGTGAAATAAGATTAAAAAATGGAAATTATTTTGTATTTTCATTTATGCTAACACTATTGATTATAACAATGTTTTAACAGCTATTAGGTATTAGCTTGATTTTGCCAGCAAATTATGTGAAAATTAATTCAAATGTGTTTTTAGATTAAGAAGACACCATTCATGCAAATTATAAATGCTGGCATAAATTTAACTAGAATCAAAACCTTCAGTGAATAAATATTTGTATACATCAATTTTAGTCTTAAGAGAAGTCCTGTATAGTGAAGCGACGCCATTGCTACTGGACGCTATCGTGAAGACTTTTCATTTCATCTAACTTTGATAATTATATTTTAAATCCATGGACGTGATAACAGTAACACCACCAATTTTAGTAATCGAAATTGAAGCATTCAAATGTTTATTTTTTTAAGGTTTAGATAGCTAAAATTAGCTAACTACAGAAAAAGAAACATAATTTGCAAACAATTATGGATTCAAAATTCCCACAGGAAAAATGTACAGGCATAGAGAAATAATATATACCAATGTTTTGAAACTTTCATTAATTGATGATGTTTTATATAAATTGTCATTTCAATATCAATTCATAAAAAGTTCTAAATTCCGATGCACATGATCAATTAATAGCACAGATAATAATTTCCCCCATAAAAATGCTATAACCAGTTTGGAATTTAAATGCTAATTTGTGAAAATTATATGCCAATTCCACAATTTTAATGTTAAAAAATGAACATTTCAGCTTTATAATTAATGATGTCTTTTTCATATTCATACACTTTAACAATCTGAAATTGAACAGAAAAACCAAATACAATATAAATTTTATTTTAAAATTGAAATCATCCAATGCTATTAACCGAATGATTTCATATTTTCATTTAAATATAAAAAATTAGCTTATACATAATAAAAATATATCATAGTATATCTTCTCAATGCATAAATTTTGTTGGAATAAAACAAATTTTGAGCTTGAAGTAATGAAAGCAACCAAAAAGTATGAAAATAAAGCTTCCATAAATGTATGTAAAGTAGTTGACCTGCTGCATTATACAGAAAAAAAAATTGTTGAAGATAACAAGTAGAGTTTATAAAATCAGTTAATGGAGAGCCCAATTATGATGGTCACCCCATTAATGAAAGAGTAACACATATCAATGATGTCTCATTCAAAAAGAAACATTTTAACTAGAGCTATATTTTTTTATTTGGAGAACATTTAACTCTATGTACAAGTTGTAAGAAAGATAGGAGATAAAAATAACATATTTAACAAAGATAATAAATTAACACTTTATTTGCGTATGCTGTCACAAAGAATTAACAAAAAAAAAAAATATTTACTTAATGGCTGATTTTATGGCTTAGGTTGTCCATAATAATTTGTAAAACTTTTGTTATTACTTTTATTTATGCTCAAATTTGTATACTTGCGAGTAACCTAAGCTAGTTATGTTTTTATATTACAAGAAAGATTATAATTTTTTATATTTCCACAGAAAAATATAGTTCTTCAGACATTGCAGGTTTATGGGGAAAAAAAGCATGTTGAATAACACATTCAAAAATGATTCATTTAATTTAACTATGTATTGTGAATAATGATACATCATGAATTTAACGTATTGTCTGTTCGACCTTCACAGATCGAAACAATTACAGATGGGATATAGACTATGACATGAGTGGCTGCATCATGGGCTATGGGCTGCACTATGGGCTCAGGAAGTGTCCACTCAAATGAGAAGTGAAGGAAGCTGACACCCCTCCCCTTCTAGTTCTGTGACGAGCCGACAAGAAGTGTTGTTTCTCTTCTTCTAAAAAAGTGACTGAACATGCCAGAGATTCCCGCCTGTTGATACAGTAGCCCCTTGTGGTTTCCTGCATCACGCTGTGTGATAATTAAGGTCTGCCATGGACTGGCTACATTAGATTTGTCGAAAACATGATAAAATTTCCTTATTATTAAATGCTATTTTTCATTTTAATTTTCAAAACATTTTATCAAAAACAAGAAACTCGATTCAGAATAAAAACGAAAAAGTCAAAGAAATGTAAGAGTAACTGCAAAGAAAGGTAAAGTAAATTGTCAAAAGAAATGCAAGAGTAACTGCAGAGTGGAAAACCAAAAATTTTGAATGATCCTCTAAATATAAATCAGACTGAGCACAGATTTTCAAATGTGAATGAAGTCTTATTTCCCAATTGATGTAATAAGAAACTATGTATATATATATATATATATATATATATATACATATATATAATTCAGCTCATTTATAAAATGTATATTTATTATCCTGATTATAAAACTACATGTACTACATATATTCACAAATCAATTAAGAACCGTTCATGATCTTTAATTGATAGTAGTCGTTCCCACTACAATCTAACAAATGGCTCTCCTTTTGTAGGGAAAATTGTGCTGATTGTGTAATGAAACTTCAAATTGTCGTGCTGAAGCAGGATGATTGTGCTATGAAACTTCATATAATTCCAAGCAGCTAATGTTATTGGCTCCAAGAATTAGTGTTATCAACAATTTGGTTAGATGATTTTCTTCACAAAAAAAGCATTCTTTTTTGCCGAGTTGCAGGGAGTTATAAGAAATAAGTACGAAGAAAATGCAACCTTACGGTCATTTTAACATCTTTTAAAATGACATACATGGCTTATGTATCTTTTAAAAAAATAACAGATTCAGATTTTTTCTCTCAATACATTTTATTCATCTGTAGCGTATTATACACACTCCACTTAGATTGGCTCCTAGTATATTAAATCTTTACAAAATCTAAGAATTCGAAAATATTCTACAAGACACATTCACTCAAGAATTGCATTACATCAACATGATTTTGTAAAAGAAATTTTTAACAAAAAATGTTTTACTAAGTTTCTTAATTTTCCAACGTCAGAATTCCGAGTAAACTTTATAATATATCGTATCTCATCAGAAAATTTACCATATTTTCTTAACTGACGCAACAAACAATTCAATTTCTACAAAAAATAGAATTTCTATAATTAATAGAAAAATATCTTACAAGATTGTGGATTTAATAATTCCTTGTAAACTAAATCAGTTAAAAAATATATAGTTCTGCACTTCCACAGGACGAGGCGGGTATGTATTCTTTAAATAAAACAATGAAAAATAGAAATTTACAAATTTATAAACATTAACATTTCAGCGCCATAAAAACCGAATAATAACAAAATGTAAAGTGTTTTCTGGAAGATGCCATTCACTAACTAATAAATTTATGAAAAATATTCTAACGATTTTTATTTTCTAGTGATATATGAAATAATCAAGCATAAATTATATGCTAATAAAGAAATCTCCTTTTAAAGCACTAAATCACAAAGTCCATATCTAAGGATTCAATAGAAACTTCTAAGAAGCCCACTATCCATAATCATCATAATTTATGC
>BPLR01014373.1:0-138209 GCA_021605095.1 Caerostris extrusa | reverse complement strand
CTTTTAACATTATAAATGTGTAGCAGTCGTATAAAGATTTCTGAATCCAAAACAGCTACCTTTCATGAGGATTCAGTTTTGATATTCAAGATTTGAAGCTACATTCCATGTAAATATGCAGCCAATATTTCTTATTATGGAGTTTTGGTTAGGTTTGTCTCTACGGTCATTTTTGCATGCTTAGGCTAATTGGGCGGGACCTACGGTTTGCTGGGATTCAGGACACTACAAACATCCATGCCACCGCCGAATTCGAACTGAAGCCTGTGGTACATGCTTGTTTCACTGACGTATGTAGCATGGCAAGGAGGGGTTTTGAACCTGATGTTTGATGGCTGAACCTGAAGGCCTGCGATACCAAGGCCAGGCGATATGTATTGGCCGGGGGCGATCATATTAAGATGTATTAAATTGTTGTTCGGCTCGGTTATCCATATCTAAACTAAACATTTTGAGAACGTCTGGATGGTGTGAAAATTCATGAATAGCAGGGAAGCCAACAAATAAGAGGCAATTACTTTCGTATAATTACTTCCTGATATCAGTTAATAACTAAAAAAAAAAAAAAAAAAATGTTAAATATTTGTCAGTTCCATTGTTTATTGCAATTGGGAAACTTTTCTAAAAAAAAAAAAAAAAAATAAGGCTGCCTACTAAGATTGTGTTGCTTTGAACAATAATCGATGTATATATATTTTTTTTCAAGCTGCAAGTAACTGAAGTAGTTTTTTTTTAATTATTATTATTATTATTAAATTTTGTTCTTGATTGCTTTCTTTTCCCAGGCATAGTATCTGCACTTGATTTAATAAGTGCATAAATAGCTTAGTTTTGGAACGTAAATTTTTTATGTGTCTGTTCACAATGTCTGGCAACATTAAATTACAAATTACAATTAAATTACATTAATTTTCGGCCGAATTAACTTTTATATGTTTATACTGATATAAATTTCAACAACCACAAGTAATATACTTCCTAAACTTTCAGTGATATTTAATAAAATTCATGCTTAATGCATGTAAGATTATTTTTAACACAAGTATGATTTTTTTTTTTAATTGAATTTTGATAATCAAAAGAGTTTGCCGAAACAAATTTTTTTAAGAAATTCCATAATTTCCTGCTTGTAAGACGTCAAAAAAAAAAATTAATTAGATGGGATACATTTTTTTTTTAAAATTAGATTAGGATGGTTGAATTTTTTTTTTTTTTTAATTGAAAGGCCACTACGTAAATTTTTTTTCCTGCGGGAGTTTAGCAAATATCAATCCCTCAAAATGCTTTTGTAGGCAGAAATAAATAAACCTTTTACAATGGGAAAAAAAAAATAATAATAAATCTTCTAAACATAACAGTTATGGACAATGGAAGAAAGCCGTTTACTGTCGAGCTGGGGTCGAGTGTTATTAATTTGGTCGATTTAAAAGTTGGCAAATGCGTATGCATTCATCAATGTGTACTAGTGTGAAAAATGGTCGTAAATTTAAAAAAAAAAAAAAAAAAAAATTGTAAAACTAGAGCCAATGTCAGGGTTCGACTGTTTATAAACATAATTTTTATTTTTCTAAACTTCTAGGAATTAATGTTAAGATTAAATATTAAGGAGACTATTGGGCTGGCACAGCGAATTATAGGCAAAAAAAAAAAATTACGGGATTTCATAATATATATTGAAAGACATTGTAGACAGCGCATTTTAAGAATGGTAAACCGCCGTAATATTGATTATTATTCTTCTTTTGCGAAATCGCCATGTCACCGCTGGTTGATGACTTCCTTGAAACGGAAAAACATCCAGCGCATGTCGTGGCTCCATGCGAACTGTTTTTTAACTCCCTGATTTAAATCCTATCGAGCATGTATGGGATATGCTCGGGAGACAAATTGCAGCCCTTTTTCGCACCCACCAAGCTCCATTACAGAACTGAAGAGAGCTCTCCAAGAAGCTTGGAACCGTTTGAGCCCACAAGTCATTCACCATCTCATAGCAAGTATGGTAAATCGCTGTGCAGCGTGCCTGGCTGTCAGAGGTGACCACACGACTTATTAAACTGCAGCATCATTATTTTATTTAATGTTTTCTTTCATTTTTTTCTTTAAAGTGTGAACCCTTGCTATGCTCAGTTCTCTTTCAAACTGCTACTTTGGATAATAAAATTAATTATTATCGTTCTTTTGATTTTCTTTCTTATTTTATAACAATTTTACACTCGCATATCACGTTTCCCGCCATTCTGATTTACAGTTCCTTCTTTATTCACATAATTATCCATTATGCTTAACTTTGGACACTAGTGTATATTTTATATTTATTTGTCAATCTGACTATATATATAGCAGGAAACCATCAATCTATACTTGTTTAATAAAACTTAAAAATTCTAATATTCATAAATCAAATTTTTTTCTTGAAATTATTGTTTCATTATTTGTTGCTTAACCAAAAATTAAAAAAAAAAAATTTTTATTACGTATATTTTAATCAAATAAAAACATTATTTTTTAAATTTTACCATATTTTAATGTGATCAGATGGCGCCATTTTAATACTTCACTTCTATTGGCTTTATCGATTGCGTCCAATGTTTTTTATTTCTAATTATTATTAGATGTTTTTTACGCTTAAAATTGTTTTTCAATATATGGTTTTCATAATCATCTGCTTAATTCCATATAGAAGTCTATATTATTATTACTATGGCCTTTACAAATTTATGACTCACTTTCTTTGATTTTTAGTATTTAAAAAAATCATAAATAGTTAATTTTTTTTCATTTTAATGGAAAATAAAATTGTTTTTCTAATATAAAATAAAATTGTTTTTCTAGTCTTGTCTGCTATGTGTAGCTATAGAGAAAACGAAATCTTACTTGAGGAGATGCACAGTGAGCGTTCCTTCCGGTTTTATCTCGAGGGACTTCCCCCAGAACTTGAGGCGGGTGGATGTTGCCGTAGAACTGGAAGTCTTCGGACTCTGCATGGAAAGCGCTCACTGGAGGGTGGTGGCTCACCTGCTCGCACACCAGTCGGAAACCCAAGTCTTCCCTGAGGAAAGAAAAAATATATTTACATATTTTTTAAATGATGTAGTAGTTGAGTAGATAAATAAATGTTAGAAGCTCAATCGATAAATATTATAATAGAGAGGTTTGGTTTGTCGTTCTACGGTCATCTTGTGCACACTTTATGCTAAACAGACCACTTTAGGCCAACAGCTAAACTTTCCGAACCACTACAAACACCCATGGCACCGCCGGGACTCGAACCCGAAACCTGTGTACCGAGTGCCAGAGCGCAAGCCACTCAGCCATTACGGCCCTATATATATACAATAGAGAGGAGTTCTAGATATCGACCATGAACTTGATCCCTACTCGTAGCTCTAATCCCAAAGTTTGATTTTTTTATTGTACCTTAAGAATAATTTGTTTTTTATTAATTCATCCCCAAATTATTAAATAAATTTTATATTTGTAACCGTGCTTCCTTCTACCCCCTGACAAGAGCTCCCCCTTGTGGTTTCCCCCTGTATCATCAATAAGCTTCGATCTTCACCCAAGAGAAAATATAGAGCAACTCTGTTGTTCTGTTGAGAAATGTTTAATTTAGTCTCTCCCCGAGAGGAAATATATTTAGCGCAGCCTTGTGTATTAGCTGGCGTTATATAAGTACAACTAATACCAACTAGTATAAGGACAACTAATACCAACTAGTATAAGGCCAACTAATACCAACTAGTATAAGGCCAACTAATACCAACTAGTATAAGGCCAACTAATACCTACAGACTCTCACCTGGAAAGGAAGTATAGTTTGCGCATCATGCTCGTACTTGAGTGTCGTGTTTGTGGTATAGAAGTGGAATATATACATGAATTTGCAATTAAAGTCTTTGTATTAAATATTGTATATCTCTAATTGTATGTGTGTGGTGTTTGTACGTGTGTAAATAAAACTATGAGTTTTTCAACTGTGCCTCAAATATCTCAACCCGACCACATCCAGTTAAAGTCTGGTTGCTCAAACTGCACACTACATCTTTGATTAATTTTTGAACATTTGAAATAATTTTAATTTAGCATATCGAATCAATGAAAATTTATCTATGGGGCATTTGGACAAATTACATGCTATATTACATAAATTAATTTAATTAGATATTTTGTTTGATAAAATATAAAGAAACAAATTTTCAGATTTCTTTATAAATTACACATTTTTTTAATACTTTTATTATTTTACTCATTTTTTTACCTGGTATTGAAAGAATAATTCATCGGCATGTTTCTCACAGAATTTTCAAAAAAGTAAACTTGTGGCTATAATATATATAGTTATCAACATAAAATGAAATTTGTTTTTCTAAGGAATATTTAGAAATGTATAGTTTTTACTCTAATTATAGTTAAAAACCCATAAATAATTATGTGTTACATTACATAAAAAAGAAAAGTGACAACTGTTGATACAGTTGTAGTTAGACTAAAATCCATGAATTAAAAGAGTAAAGTTAGTGATAAGTTTCATTTTGAGAATTCGTACTTTGAAATAAAATTAGGCTTGAATTAAGTTTACATCTTGGGAAAATTCGAGTGCTAAAATGGTACGTTAGTCGAAATATGTAATTCAAGCCACAATTAAAATCAAAAGATCGCAATTACGAATAAAAAGAGCACAATAGCTTAAAGATCACACATATATGTATTCAGGTATTTTTGTTTTCATTAATTATATTTTGTAATTTTATATGAATTTCATTTTACTATTAATATACCAACATCAGGACACATGAGATAATTTAATGCATTAAATAATAAAAATATGGACAAGTGTATATTTGTCCATATTTTTAAAAATAATCTCCTAATATGGAAAAAAAAAAGATCCAGCCCCCCTTTTCAATTTGTTTCATGAAATAATCGCCAGTCCCTCTTTCTAAAAATATTTTTTAAAGAAATATAGAAATATATTCCTGAATAATAATATACAATACTTAATTAAAATAAAAAATCGAAAAATGAGCATTGAAAATGTATTTAAATGTTTCTTTTTCTCAAAAACATTTTTACAATGTACAAATCCTTTTCGAACAAGCATGAATATTATTTAGAAATATTTGTTTCAAAAATTGCCAAATAAATTATCAAAAACCTAACTAAAAATTATCTTTCCGAGTTTATGAGTAAATGCAGTCATTTTCTACCTGAACTTTAGAATTGTTTGGTTATAATCCTTATTCAAAATAAAAATTAAAAATGAGCTGAAAAATTTCTTACATTATTATTTTTTTTTTCAAAAAATAATTTTTACAATGTGCAATTCTTTTTCTAACAAACGTGAATATTATTTAGGGATATGTGTTTCAAAAATCACTAATGAATTCTCAGAAAACCTAATTAAAAATTATTTTTCTGAGTTTATAGGTTAAATGCAGTCATTTTCTACCTGCGTTTAAACCTTTCGAATTGTTTCCATTGTTACCCATACAACAACATCATTAAAACATCAAACCTTCAATTGCCAAAATGAAATCGGAAGCTGCAGAACCAAGAATAGTTCCTGACAATAGCTTCTTCAGGTGGTAAATAAATCACAATGCGCTTTAAACGAAGCAGCATTCCTGTAAGGGAAGCCCTACTTCAATCTGCTAAAAGATAAAGCGTTTTCTTAAATGCATTGTGTTTGGATTTTCCATGTAACTTAGTCATTAGGAAAGAAAAAAGATTAAGAATGATGGCACACATCTTTATATATATAATTCTTCTGTTCGTGCATTTGTCACTAAACTCTTCCTAAACGGCTGGACCGATTTTGATGACATTTTTTGTGTGTATTTGAGTAGATTTCCTGGAGGATTTAGATTCACAATTGGTCCCTGTAGGTAGCGCTGCAATCGATAGAACTCTTCTGTACGTGTGTGTGTCACTGAACTCCTCCTAAACAGCTTGACCGATTTTGATAAAATTTTATGTGTGTGTTTGACAAAACATGGGAAATGTTTTTGCGCTGTTCCCTTTTGTTTCAGATGGCGCTGCAGTATATCAAATTCTATTCCGTTCAACCCATCGCTATGAAAATAGGTAATAATATATATTCGAGTATGGAAAATAGGTTCGCGCTACCCACTTTATTATTATTTGCTACAAAAGGGTGCTGCAGTATTTCATCTTATATGCCATTCAAATAATATCCACGAAAATGATATTATTTGAATGATATCCATATATCAGATCATAGAAAATATATTCGCAATATGTAATTTTCTGCAATAAATTTTTTTTCGGTAGGACAGTGTTTGCCGGCTTATGCTATATATGTATATATATAGATATTAACAATAGATAAAGACCAATTAATATAAATGGAATCTTAATCATCGCCAATATATATATATATATATGTGTGTCATCGTGTATATATGTGTGTGTTACTAATTTAGCACTACACAGAGGGCCCGTGTAACTTGCAGATATGCTACAGACGCGACTAACGCTCTACGATTCTATTAGACCGGGACCTACGGTTTAAAGTGGATTCCGAACCATATACAAACATCCATGGCACCACCGGGATTCGAACCGGTACCGAGCTTCACAGCGCTAGCCACTAAGTCACCAGGCCCCATGCACTGTATAAAGAATCAAACTATATTATGAATGTATGATTTTCTTTTCCTTTTTCTCACTCTTTTCTTTTCTACTCTTTTCACAATTCCAGAATAAATGAGAATTTTTTTTTCTCTTTCCGTGTTCTTGAACATAATTTTCCCAAAGAACTTCTTTGACCTCGAGCTTCACAACTTCTAGGGCGCATTACGGTAGAAATTCATGGTAACTTAACGTAACTGAATGAGTGCATTTGGAGAAACGTAGATCAATCGAATCGATAGCAAATAATGAGAAAGTAGAAATAGGTCTCACGGGACATTTTTTTTTTTGGTGCTGCCTTTCACGTCTTTCGAACGCATCGATCACAGCGCGAGGGGATTCTTTTTTTTTTTTTAAAAGAATAGTCTGTGCAAAAAACATTTGGCTTAACTATTAAGAGTGAGTTACAATTATTTAGAGAATGCTAAAAACTCGGTTCTTATCTGTCAACCGAATGCGACAGGCTTTTTTTTGTTTCTCATCTTATTCATTCTCAATTTCTTTGTTTTCATCTCAGAACTTTTAACGGTATACTTTCTATACAATTTTAACCCAAGAGCCTTGAGTAAAAAAAAAAATGTAGGATAGAAGAATGAACCAGCAAGCAAGAAATGTCCTTTAAACTGCTAATATTTTTATCTAAGCTAGCTTGTATGGATTGTTACTGATACGGTAGTCAATATTCTTGTCTGTCTAAACATCAGTGTCCTGCCGTGTGGGACGGATATCAAATGAGTAATCTACTCATGGAAATAGGAGGGGAAGGGGGTCAGCTGCTGTTATGGTGGAGCACCCGTAGATCAATTGGTTTGGTTTGTCGCTTTACGATCATTTTTTGCACATTTTAGGCTACTTAGACAGGGACTTCCAGTTGAACGTGGATTCCGAACCACTCATTAACATCCCTGCCACCGCCAGGATTCGAATCTGGAGCCTGTGGTGCCAAAGGCCAGAGCACTAGCCAATTTGCAGCAGATTGCCCCATAGGTAGCAGCCTGACTTGGCTCCGTGACGTTCTTACAGTCATATGAGACCGTTTCCTACGGCTTAAAGTGAATTCAAACCCTATAAACATTCATGGCACCGCCGAGAACTCAAACCCAAAAACTTGTGGCCCCGTTACAGTACAAAATGCAATCAGTTAATTATGATAAAATTGCAAATAATAATCCTACAATAATTCCCAAAATTTATTTAAAAAAAAAATTAGATTATGATGACATCATTTGAGAAACAGTAATTATAGACATAATGCAAGACACATTGCATAAAGAATGAAACTGTATATATATATTTTCTAATGCAGTTGGCAAATACTTAGAAAATTATCTTTTATGCCACAAGCAAGGGCTACACCGACATTACTCACTTAATACTACCCAGGGGTGAGTGTAACTTGAAGATAAGCCACGGACGCGGAGTAACACTACCCTCACAACGCTCTACGATCCTATTAGACCGGAACCTATGGTTTAAAGTGGATTCGAACCACTACAAACATCCATGGCCTCGACAAGACTCGAACCCTAGTCACTCGGCCATTGGGTCCCCGTACACTGTATAAATAATCAAACTATATTAAGAATGCATGATTTTCTTTCTTTTTTTCTCGTTCTGTTGTTTTCCTTCTTCCTAGAATAATAGATCTCATTTTTGTCTTTTCTTCTCCCAATTCCAGAATAAATGAGAATTTTTTTCTCTTTTTGTGTTCCTGAATTTTTTTCTTCCGAAAGAACTTCTTTGACCCCGAGCTTTGCAACTTCTTGGGCGCATTGCGGTAGAAATTCATGGTAACTTAACGTAACTGAATGAGTGCATTTGGAGAAACGAAGATCAATCGAATCGATAGCAAATACTGAGAAGGCAGAAATAGGTCCCACGGGACATTTTTTTTCTGTCCTGCCTTTCACGTCTTTCGAACGCATCGATCACAGCGCGAGGGACTTTTTTTCTTTAAACGAATAGTCTGTGCAAAAAACATTTGGCTTAACTATTAAGAGTGAGTTGCAATCATTTAGAGATGGCTAAAAACTTGGATCTCAGCTGTCAACCGAATGCGACAGAAGTAGTTAAGGCTTTTTTGTTTCTCATCTTATTCATTCTCAATTTCTCTGTTTTCATCTCAGAATTTTTAACAGTCTACTTTTTATACAATTTTAACTTTGATAGATATTGCGTTTCTCACTGTGAATTAATAAGATTGGAGATATTAGATTTGCATATCAACATTTGTGTTTATTTTAAAATAAAGAATAAAAATTAAGTGAAACGAGAAATCAATATTTAGTAAAAGTAATTTACATATAAATATTTTTAAGAAGAAGTCAAAGTTCTCCTTTTTAATAAGTTTTATATCAAAGTTTTCACCAACAAAAATGTGTAAAAAAATAAATAAATCATCATTAGTGGTACAACAGCCCCATGGTGGGCCAAGACCGTCTACCGACCAGCAGAGTTTGAAACTGGCAATGTTTTCTTTTTACGGGTAAAGGTTGTCAGTCTTACGCCCAACGTTCTACAGACATATTAGACCAGGACCTACGGCTTAAAGTGGGTTCGAACCACTAGAAACATCCATGGCCCACCGGGACTCGAACCGAAACCTGTGGCACCGAGCGCTAGTCACCCGGCTATCAGGCCCCTAGGTTTACTTTGTAATCTCTCATTTCGAGAGGAAACATACACAGTCCAGTCACATTAATGTGACCACCCCCTACTTTCGATGTCAACGTCAAATAATCAATCACAAAAAGGCAGGTGGCAGCTCATTATAGTGGAGTGTATATGAAGAATTCCACTTAATATCACTTAATACCACATTCCACATTAAAGCCAGAACATACAAGAATGTATATTCTGGCTTTTGACAGGTGGTCACATTAATGTGACTGGACTGTGTATTTAGCACAGTTGGCCTACAGACTCACTCTAAGGTGAAAGTTTGTAGTTTTTACTTCACCAGCGTAGTTTTTATTCACCAGCGTATGAAAAGTTTATATTAAAAAGCGTATAAAAAGTTTATTTAAAAAGCGTATAAAAGTTTATATTCCCAGCGTAGTAGTTTATTTTACTTCACCTAGCGAGTATCTTTATTTTCGGCTTATTCGTGAAATCCCTCTTTAAATGTGTTTAAGTATTGACTGTTTCTAATTGTTTGGGTGTGTGCAAATAAAGCTATGAGTTCTCAAACCTATGTCTATGATTTCGAACCACTACAAACATCCATAGCACCGCCGAAACTCGAACTCTGTTGTACCGAGCGCCAGTGCACTGCCACTCGGCTATCAGGCGCCATTCACTGTATAAATCAAACTATAGAATGTATATCAAACACTGTACATCATCATAGTGTCACATATCAAACACTGTACATCCTCATAGTGTCACATATCAAACTATATTAAGAATTCATCATTTTATTTTATTTTTTTCTCCAAATTCCAGAATAAATGATAATTTTTTTCTCTGTTTGGGTTCCTGAATCTTCTTCCCCAAAAAACTTCTTTTGACCCCGAGCTTTACAACTCCATAGTCGCATTGCGGCAGACATTCATGGTAACTTAACGTAACCGAATGTGTGCATTTGGAGAAACGTAGATCAATCGAATCGATAGCAAATACTGAGAAAGCAGAAATTGGTTCCATGGGACATTTTTTTCTAATGCCTTTCACGTCTCTCTAACGCATCGATTACAGAGCGAGGGACCTTTTATTTTTTTAAAAGAATAGTCTGTGCAAAAAACATTTGGCTTAACTATTAAGAGTGAGTTACAATCATTTAGAGATTTATGTCCAAAATCTCAGTTCTCAGCTGTCAACCGAATGCGACAGAAGCAGTTAGGAATTTTTTTTTTTGTTTCTCATCTTATTCAATCTCAATTTCTTTGTTCTTATCTTATTTCAGAATTTTTAACAGTCTACTTTCTGTATAATTTTAATCTTGATCGATGTTGTGTTTAACGCTGTATATTAATAGGATTTGCAATGTTTCGCAAATTAGCATTTGTGTTTATTTCAAAATAGTGAAGAGGTAAAGATTAAGTAAAACACGAAATGATATCAGCAATATTTAGGCGGCCTGTTGGTCAAATGGCTAGTTCTCTGGCCTTTGGTACTACTGGCTTCAGGTTTTAATCCTGGCGGAGAAATGGATGTTTGCTAGTGGTTCAGAATCCGCATTAAATTGTAGGTCCAGGTCTAAGCCTAAGTGTAGAAAATGATAGTAAAGCGACAAACCAAACCAAACCAGCAATATTTAGTAAGTTGATGTTCATATTTTTAATTAAGTCTTTATGCCAGATTTTCTCCAACAAAATTGAGTAAAAAAGATGTAGATTAGAGTGAATCAAGAAATGTCTAATAGGTTCTTATAGTGTTATAGGTCTATAGGTCTTCTATAGGTTCTCTTCTATAGGTCTATAGTCTATAGGTTCTTCTTGTTTCACTTTAAGTGATTTCAGTGACTATCCTAGATACGTACAGTTGATTGTTGATTGCAGAGCAAACCAGACTCTTAGTTGAAGTTGTTAGCTTTGGTTCGCTTATAGTTCAACTTACACCTGCGAATCGTTTTTCTTCTAAAATGAAATTGACTCGACACAAAACGTTCTCAAACATAACGGACCGCTAACCTGCAACACCAAATACGATGTGCAAATACCCAAATTGAAATCGATTTGCAAAAGCTCAGTGAAAGAGTGGGGAAACAAATATCGTTCTAGTCAAATAAATATTTTTTAATGATTTCATTTATATATTTTTATTTTTTTATATTTCATTTTTAGTGTTATATATTTCTTTACATATGTGCGTTTAGTATCATTATTACTATATTATCTATGTTTACAACATCTAAGAAAAACAGTAAACATAAAAATAATAACTCATTATGTTTCAATTTATATGTGGCCCGTGGAGTTAGAATGTATTTCCAAAGTGGCCCGCACGATCATTTGAGTTGGCCACCCCTGGTGTAAGTAATAGTATGAACAATTTAAATATTTTTGTGAAATTTTATAACAATCCTTTTTTATATCGATACCCTTGAAACTTATAAAAATTGTTTTTAATTAAAAATTAAAATTTAGAAAAAATATTTACTATTAAAATTATTCAACGCCTTAAAAATATAAATTATTTTAAGAATCCTGTAAACCTGTATAAATTATTGGAGATTTTATGCTTTAAGAAACAATCAGCGTGGCACGTTCTTTTGCACCTTTTGTAAAGATTGGAGGCACGAAAAAAGGCTGCACCGATCGATTTTCAGATAAAAAGAACTCGAAAATCGATTCGAAAGTATTTAAAGAATCCCCGAGAAAATCATTGGGGTGTTAAAAGCACTTGAAAGCAAAAAGCTGACTACTTTAGAGACTTATCATTCTGCGAGGCTGGAAATGACAAATTGCGTGGGACTTAAATAATCGATTGGAAAGAAAGTTTTATTCATTTCACTCGGCTTCATCGTTTGAGGCGAAAAATATCTGACATATAACTGTGTCCAAAAAGTAAGACCAATATTCAATTTAAAATTCCCAGGGCTTATGGAACTTCAATTTTTTTTTTTTTTTTTATAGGTTGCTGGCCCTGTCCTTGACGTGAAAATATTCATTAGTGTTTGAGTTACGCTTGGTTTTGTGAGACACTAAATCTGATTCCGGCGATGTTCGAAATGTCCGAATTAATTAAGCAAAGAACGTGCATTCAATTTTGTTTGCGGAAACGTATAGAATGCTGTAGAAGGCATTCGGTGAGCATTCCTTTTTTGAAAGGAAATGCTTAGAAGTGGAATAAACAGTTCAAAGAAGGCAGAGAACGCTTGAAGACGAAGAGCCCTCTGATCGACCATTAACCTCAACCGATGAAGCTCTCGTCCAAAAAATTAAAGATTTAGTGCTTGCAAACCGTCGATTTACATTTAGAGACCTTGCTACTGATGTTGGAATTTCAAAAGGATCGGCCAATTCCATTTTGGGTCTCAAACGCGACAAATCTAGATTGGTACCGAAAACACTGAATGCGCCTGCTCACACTGCATTGATTCTTCGTGACATTTTCACCAACAGTGAAAACCATATTGTTCCACAACCACCGTATTCACAGCGTGCGACTTCTCTCTATTCCTTAAACTCAAAAGACCTCTCCGGGGATACCAGTTTGAGTCGATTGATGAGATTCGACTTGAATCGCAGCGTGATAAAATGAATTTGGAAGAATAAATAAAGAATTTTTGAAAAAAAAATTGGTCTTACTTTTTGGGCACAGTAGTATATTTCATGCATCCAATGCCTACCTGAATATCTTAAATATATGTCTCAGGCTAAGGCCAATCGATTTTCAGATAAAAAGAGCTTGAAAATCGAATAGAAAGTATTTAAAGAATTCCCGAGAAAATCATTAGGGTGTTAAAAGTAGTTGAAAGCATAAAAAAACCGTCTACTTTAGAGACTTATCATTCTGTGAGCCTAGAAATGACAAATTGCGTGAGACTTAAATAATCAGTTGAAAGAAGTTTTATTTATTTTCACTACGCTTGATCGTTTGAGGCGAAGAAACTAACACGTATATTTCCAAATCAAAATAATGCATATATTTTTATTAAAAAAATTAATTTTTTTATTGAATAATTTGATTAAAAAAATTTACAGTATTTATTAACAAATATAAATTAGTAAGATTTAATATTTTATTTATAAAATAAATTTTATTTAATTATGATGATGATTACAAAAACATATTATATGGTAATTTAATTAATGAAATTTTTAAATAAACGGGATATCCATACGAGAATTTTCTTTGTAATTGGCACAGTTGGGGGTCTGACGGCCGAGTGACTAGCGCTTTGGCGCTCGGTGTCACAGGCCTGCAGGTTCGAATCCCGGCGATACCTTGGATGTTTGTAGTGGTTAGGAATCCACTTCAAACTGTAGGTCTTAGTTTAACATGGTTGTAGAGGGTTGGGCGTATGGCTGATATCCCTATCCCGTAAAAAGAAAGAAACTCCTGTCTGGAAATCTGCCTATAGGCACAGGGTCTTGGACGGATTGGATTTAGATTAGATTTCTTTTGGAAATTAGATTTTTATTTAAGAAATTTTTTTTTTACAAGCATCCCATGGCACCGCCGGGACTCAAACTAGAAACCTGTGGGGACAAAGTGGCAGAGCGCTAGACACTCGACCACGAGGCCGATTCTTGTACTTTTATGTACAAAAAGATATTTTAACGTGGCGATGTTCAGCTTATAGACGTAAACCAAAAAAATCTCTTCCAGTATTTTTAAAATACAAAATAAAAATAATTATTATTGTAATTATTAATAATAATTATTATTGTAATTAATAATAATAATTATTATTATAATTTAGGACGAAACTGGTGGAGTAGGACAGCTTAACATATCCACGCTAAACTAAACATTAGAACAATGAGCTTAAAAAACAATAAGAAACTCAATGCAGCCATGCACTATAAATAAAAGGAAATAAATCAAATTTAAAAGCATAAAAGTGTCACGTCACCTTATTTACAAAAAGAAAAAAAATTCCAAACAAATATCTCCGTTCCAAAACAACTCATGAATGAACTATTTATTTGTACCAAGAGAATCAACCTAATAATGCTGCCACGATGATAAATGAAACTTTCCTCCCTAATTGGACCCACAAATGAGTCGATCGACCTTCTATTTTTGCGTTGGCAGCACTGCATCCACTAAGAGAGGTGACAACAGTCAGAAACCACCTCCTGAATCATCGTCATCGTCAATTGCATTGGTGTGTGTGCGTACCACAATCGCCTTTTTGTGGCTGAACCGTTCCTGGGATTCGTGCACCGGCATTCATGGTGTGAGACTCGTTATTTTTGTTATTCCCTTTCGTTGTATTTTTGCTTTTTCCATCCACTCTTGACTGGGATGGGATGTGAAGCTACACATAAATTGCTCTCACCTCTGCATATAACAAAAAAGAAAGCGACGTTTTTTCTTATTTGTCTTGTTCGCTTTTCTCTTTTTTTATGTCTGTCTTTTGTTTCTGGTGTCTTCGTTAAGCCAGGATGGGAAAAGGCTTTGGTAGGAACGGAATGGACTGTTTGGCTGGAATAGCGGAAGTAATGGAAATGCAACGGGGTCTTTTCGTGATTCGTTCGGAGTTGCGTCAGCTTTGTCTTTTACGGTTCCGCTGTTCTCTTGTCAGGGATGTTTTCATAAACGGACTGACTAGCAGAAATAGATGGGGTTTACAAGTGGACATTAATGTAATGGGATTGGACATCCTGAGGCAATCCTACCTAGAATAGAGATCCTTACATACGGTTGACGAAATTTCGCTGACGTCACAACCAATTGACCGTCGTTGGAAAACATAGTGAATGTGATTTTCTTTTATATCCTTATCATGTAATTTTCTTTCTTTCTCAGACAAATATTGAGTAATAAGTTTTCTTTTCCAGAATATCAAGATTTGAAAATTTATGTATGTGCAGGAAATTTTACTTATTCTTCTAATTTTATTTTCATATATATGTCATCATCATCATCATCATCATCATTAGCACAACAGCATTATAGTGGGCCAAGGCTGTCTGCCTACTGGCAGATTTCGAGACAGAAGATGTTTCCTTTTTCCTGGGTAGGATTTTGAGTCCAATGCGCAACACTCTATAGTCATATTAGACTAGGACTGCTTAAACTGGATTCCGAACCACTACAAACATCTATGGCACCGTCGGGACTCGAATCAGACACCTTTCGGTGATAGAGTGCCAGCGCGTTTAGACACTCGGCCACCAGTCCCCTTTTTGTACTTTTATGTACATAGAAATATTTTTATGTGGCGCAATTCAGATTAAAGAGGTAAAGTAAAAAAAAAAAATACCAGTATTTTTTAAATACAAAATAATAATTATTATTATTGTAATTAATAATAATAATTATTATTACAATTTAGGACAAAATTGGTAGAGTGCACAGCTTAACAATATCCACGCTAAAATAAACATTAGAACAATGAGCTTAAAAAACAATGAGAAACTCAGTGCAGCTGGGCACTATGAATAAAAGGAAATAAATAAAATTTAAAAGCATAAACCTGTCACGCCACAAGATTTACAAAGAAAAAAATTCAAACAAATATCTCCGTTCCGAAACAACTCATGAAGGAACTATTTATTTGTACCACGAGAATCAACCTAATAATGCTGCCACGATGATAAATGAAACTTTCCTCCTAATTGGATCCACAAATGAGTCGATCGACCTTCTATATTTTGCGTTGGCAGCACTACATCCAATAAGAGGTGGCAACAGTCAGAAACTACCTCCTGAATTATCGTTAATCGTCTCGGTGTGTGTGCGTACCACAATCGCCTTTTTGTAGCTGAACCGTTCCTGGGATTCGCGTATCGCATTCGTGGCGTGAGACTCGTTCTTTTTTGTTATTTCCTTTCGTTGTTGTTGTTGTTTTTTTCCATCCACTCTTAGCTGGGATGGGATGTGAAGCTACACATAAATTGCTCTCACCTCTGCATACAACAAAAAAGAAAGGGACGTGTTTTTCTTGTTTCTCTTGTTGGCTTTCCTTTATTCTTTTTTATGTCTGTCTTTTGTTTCTGGTGTCTTCGTAAGTTAGGAAGGGAAAGGCTTTGGCAAGAACGGAATGGACTGCTTTGGGTGGAATAGCGGAAGTAATGGAAAGGCAACGGGTCTTTTCGTGATTCGTTCGGAGTTGCGTCAGCTTTGTCTTTTACGGTTCCGCTGTTCTTCTGTCAAGGATGTTTTCATGAACGGACTGACTGGAAGAAATAGATGGGGTCTACATGTAATGTAATGGGATTGGACATCCTAAGGCAGGGATGGGCAAACTTTTTCGGTCGCGGGCCAAGATAAATTTTTCTGAAATTTTGAAAACAATGTACAAGTATTACAATTTACATATGCTCATGAGAAGAAGGAAATTGCGATTTCATTTTTAAAAGTTCCTTATATTGAGGTTCGAAGTGAGATGTACCGATTCTAAGGAACGAGGCTAAATGCTCATCTATCAGTTTACTTCTGAATAATTCCTTTTATGATTCATAGTTGAAAACAATTGTCCATATATATATAAGATGAAGCAAACATAGCACTGATTTTCTGGCCGTGAGATATTAAATTTTGGAAACTTACTTTCGATAATGATTTGTGAAACTCTAAGTGTGGCATATTTAGAAACAACTGATGGAGATGATTGTTAGATTGCAACTCAATTAATTCAACCTGCAAATCTGACCTTACTGCTTCACAATTTACGTTGAAAGGCATGGTAAAAATATGCAAATAAAGAAAGTAAAAGATCCCCAATCCTTTGAAAAAAGGAAGAAAAAATAATATTTAATTCAAGTAGAAAAATAGATGTATATATAATATATATTTCTTTTAATTTGCCTCGGACAGGCAAATTAAAATTCTATGGGCGGGCCGTAGTTTGCCCTTCCTTGCCCTGAGGCATTGTTACCTAGAATACAGATCCTTACACACGAATGGTGAAATTTCGCGGGTGTCACAACCAATAGACCTTCGTCGTTTGAGAGAAAAACGTAGAGATTGTGATTTTTAAAAAATTTCATTACAATATCTTTTCTTTAATTCTCAGATAAATATTGAGTAATAAGTTTTCTTTCTGAATATCCAGATTTGGAAATCTGTTTATGAGTAGGAAATTTTATTAAATTTAATAATTTTATTTTCATATATATGTCATCATCATCATCGGTGGCGCAATAGCCCTATGGTGGGCCAAGGCCGCCTGCCTGCTGGCAGATTTCTAGACATGAGATGTTTTCCTTTTTTACGGGACAGGATTGTCAGCTCTACGCCCAATCCTCTACAGTCACATTAGAGCTGGATCTAATGATCACATTAGAGCGGGAAAAAGGATTCCGACTCAATACAAACATCCATGGTACAACCGTGACTCGAACCCGACACCTGTGATACCGAGCGACAGAACACTAGAATCATATGTATGTAGTAAATTGTATTTAAATAGAAATGGAAATAAAAGAATTTTATACTTAGAATAAGCTATTCTAATTAAATTTTATATCGATTCTAACAGAGTTATTAGGGAAACCAAATTTTATTTCAGAAATTCATATTTTGGAAGCCTTTATACATTAATACCTTAGAGGAACAAAGAAATCAGCAGATAATTTTCTCTTGATGGTATGAAAATCATGGCATGATGGCAAAGAAATCATCTGTTAGAGGAACAAAGAAATCAGCAGATAATTTTCTCTTGATGGCATGAAAATCTCCGTGGTATGAGGATTTTTCTTATCACACTGGGTAGACAGCAACATCTAGATGAATCCATGAACCCGTTTGTTCTTACGCCACTTGGAAAGAGAATAGAAAGAACTCATAGAAAGAGAGAAATGGGAAGGGGTAGATACTGTTGTAATGGAGCACCAATAGCTAGAAGTCTGACTTTGCTTCGTGACGCTGAAGAAAGAGGGCAGTGCTTTCCGGGAGGACTTTTAGGGGCAACAACCCCGCCTTCTGTAACTGTAGGAGAGAAAACCCGGAAAACTCACACCGATGCAAGATGCTGAACATCACAAACGTCCTCGAGTCCTCTCGTTCTCCACGATAAAAATATGTAGGAGAAAATAAAATGTTCAAATTTTAGTTTTACGTTGTGTTTAATCTTCAGTGACCAGTAGTGCGGGACGGACATCTCATGAGTAATCTACTCATAGATGGAGAGGAAAAGAGTGCAGCTTCTTTTGTGATGGCGTTGGTAAAAGTCTGACTTTGCTTTGAGACGCTGAAGAAGGAGGACAGTGCCTTCCGGAGGAGGTTTTAGGGGAATTATCCAGAATTTGCCTATCGTAATGAGAGAAAACCCGGAAAACTTCCACCACGTAGTCCAACGAACAAGGCAAGAGGCTTAACATACCAAAGGACATCAAGTCTCCCTCTTTTTTGAAACAGTGTCTACAACAATGCCGCCAGCGGATTGAACTTCAGCCCTAATGTTTCCCAGCGGTGTGCCACGAGTCGTTCCCAGCGGCAAACAAGTATACAAGATATAAACACATTTTATTTAATCATATAAATGTAAGTATTGAACTTCATATAAGCATTTTGCTTTAAATAATACTAAAATTGGAGACATGTTTTAAATTACCATCTTTTTAATTAACTTCATTCTATATGAAAAGTATTTATTATTAATCAAACACATAAATTTCAAACATTTGATTTCAAATTGCGTTTTTACAGAGTGACAAAAAAAATAAAAATAAAAATAAGCCTTATGATTTATCTATTATTAATACTTCGAAATGTCTCCCAATTTTCCATCCTATTAGCAATTTCATTCCAAATAAACAATAAACTTTCTTCAGAATCAAACACACACAATTTTAAAGCATATTTTATTTAGTACAAAAGTTTTTACAAAGCAAGTGTTAAAAAAACAAATAAAAATCATTTCAGTAACTTCATTTAGTTTCGTTTCTTTCTTAATGTTTTTAATCTCAGATTATTTTTAGCTATTCATTTTTTTTTTATTCTTTGCAATTGGTGTTTTTTGAATTTCGTCATTTTGTTAATTTGCAATAATTTTGAAGTAGCATGTTGACAGATGACTTCATGATGAATCTCATTCTTAATATTCCAGAATGTCCCTCTTCATCTATCATAACAAAATTATTTTCAAGAAGGGCATAATCTGGCATAACAAAATCATTTTCAAGAAGGGCATAATCTGGCATAACAAAACCATTTTCGAGAAGGGCGCAATCTGGCATAACAAAACCATTTTGAAAAAGAGTATCTATAATGGAAGCAAAGGTCATTTCTCTTTTGATTTGAAACCTTCAAAATTCCTTATCAAATGGATCTGATAATAACTTCTACACAGTTATATAATTGTGCGAAACAAATCATTTACTAAACTTGGTAGATACAATAACTCTCCCCTGTGCCCGGCTCGTGGCTCAGTGGCAACGTACGCCACTGATGCGTATTGGAGCTGAGATTCAATCCTCTGTCGGCTTTGTTGCAGACACTGTTTCAAAAAACGGGTAGACTCGATAGCGTTTGTGATGTTCAGTACCTTGCCTCTTTAGTAAGACTAATTGGTGGAAGTTTTCTGGGCTTTCTCTCATACGATACGTAACTGTGAGGTAGTTCATTCTAAAAAGTGCCCCCGAAAAAATTCCCCCTTTCTTCAACGACACAGAGTCAATTCGGACTTCTACCTGCGGGCGCTCCGTCACAACAGAAACTGCCCCTTATTCCATGAAGGATACGATATCATCCTCTAACATATTGGTATTTAAAATTGATATTTTGTCAGAAAATTGTGTTACAGTGTTAAATGTGGAAACATTTAACCACATAAAATAATTACTTACAAATCGAAAAATATGAATAAATAAGTTAAAAGTTTAAATTTCCAGGACAAAATAAAAGAAATATATTCCCATGACTGTTACGAAAATGCTTATATTAAAATGTTTCTGCTAGTAATTGCTAGTAAATAAACCCTAACCGTAAAAGAAAATTTACGACATTTAATGTTTGTTAAACTTAAGTGTGGAAAAGTAAGTTGGTATAAATATGTAGATCTAACAAATCAATATAAATTTACATGTTTAAATATAAATTAGAAATAACTTGTATAATTTAATAATGGATAAAAAGGATTTTTATTGATTAACTCTGTGGGTCTTGGTGCCACAGTTCGAGTCACTGTGATCCCTGGTTCAAGTCCTTGCGGTGCCATGGATGTTTGTAGTTCAGAATTCCCTTTAAGCCATAGGTCCCGGTATAATATGACTGTAGAGTATTGGGCGCAATGCTTTGTCAGACTTCTACCTACGGTAGCTGCCTCACCTCCTTCCATGAAAACACACAGGTTCCTAGATTTGGTCTGGATGTTGTTGTCGATCAAGTTGAATGAGAAACAACAACATTCTCTTCTGTCACAGCTGTTAAATAATTAAAAACATCTAAAGGACATTTCTTAGCCATAACTTGGCTAAGCCATGCCTAACTGACTTAACTTTCTTAGCCATAACTATGGCTAACTGTCGCATTCATTTTTCTTTATAACAACATATTCACAATGTCCCGCTGAATATGAAATAACAGGTAGTAATGTGTTTCAACACTTTTTCGAAAATTGATACATACAATAATAGTTTGTTTAAAGTTTTTATCACATAAATCATTTTCAAAAGTATCAACGTTAACAATCAATTCTTTGGAATGAATAGAGAGATTTAAGAAGAATGAAGTAAGCATTTTTTTCCAATGCCAAATATTCGTGATGATATGATATGATACGATGTATCAAAGATATATGACAATGAAGGTGAAATATATCATAATTTGTCCCTGACAGCCGACGATACATACCAAATGTTTGAATTTGCATCAGTAAAGTAAAGAATTGACATCGGATAAACTCATCAGTTTGAATTTTATCTGGTAGAATATACTTCAAATTGAGATTGTCAACGCATTTTTCGAATTGTTTAACACAATTCGTTGTTATTTGAAGTGCAGAAAACGTTTTTTTCGTTAGATAACCTGCGTCACAAGAGTACTTTTCGAGAATGCTTAACAAATATAAGAATTTATTTTTATTATTAAGAATTATTATTGTCCTGTCAAAAAAAAAAATGCAATGTAGAAAATTACATATTGCGAATATATTCTCCATGTTCCACTATATGTGCATACTCATTTTCATGGATAGCTTTTGAAACAAGATAAAATGCTGCAGAACTCTCTGGTGGTAAGTAACAATAAAGGGGACATCATGAACCTATTTTCCATACTCGAATACGTATTATTACCAATTTTCAATCTTCATTTCCAATTTTTACATTATTATCCTTTTTAAATTTTCATTGAACGGTATAGAAGTTGATAGACTGCAACACCATCTGGTGGCGACTTACAACAAAGGGAACAGCACAAAAACATTTTCCATGTTTTGTCAAACACACACAAAAAATGCCATCAAAATCGGTCCAGCCTTTAGGAGGAGTTCAGTGACAAACACACGTACAGAAGAACCCGATTGCAGCGCCACCTACCGAGTCCAATTGTGAATCTAAACCGTCCAGGGACCCACTCAAACACACACACAAAATTTCATCAAAATTTGCCCAGCTATTTAGGTGGACTTCAGTGACAAACACATGTACAGAAGAATTATTACATATAAACATATTATTTTTCATCTGTTTCTTTATTGCCAACTGTTGACTCATGTTATTATATGAACACTTACTTTTAAAAAGAGTCTTAATATTAATAATATTGTAGTGTGTGGGTGTTGCAACCAGATTGTAACTGAGTGTGGTTGGGTTGAGGCACTGGTTGGAGAACACACAGCTTTATTGACATACACAAACACCAAACATATAAAATTAGATACAAACAATATTTATCACATCTAAAGACATTCAATTATAAATTCGTGGTAGGATTCCCTTTCTAAGCCGAAAAATAAGATACTCAGGTGCGCAGGTGGCGCGAAAATAATTTCCTCACCAGGTGAGAATCTGAGTTACACGAAATACATTTCTTCTCGAGGTGACTATACGCAGAATGGCTTACATTTCCTCTCGGATGAGATATCGAAGTGGATTGACCATTTCTCCAGAACGCCACAGGGGGTGCTCTTGCCAGTGGGTAGGAGGAACTGTAATCTTTAAAAGTGTTTTCTTATGCAATTTTACCTCAGGTAAATATATTCTAGAATACTTTCTTGATTTTTGATCTTTGACTGTAAACACAAAAGTTTCTCAGCAGAATGGCTCGGTTGCGCCTATTTCCTCTCGGATGAGATATCGAAGTGGATTGACCATTTCTCCAGAACGCCACAGGGGTGCTCTTGCCAGTGGGTAGGAGGAACCACGATTACAGTATGTTGTGTTCTATCTTTAAAAAGTGTTTTCTTATGCAATTTTACCTCAGGTAAATGTATTCTAGAATACTTTCTTGATTCTTCACATTTTTCCTTGTTGCATTATTAATGAAATTTTTCTATAGGCTACTTAGAATCACTTATATTTCTATTGTACCGATTGTTTTAATAAAGGAATTAATAATAAAGGAATTAATTCCACTTTTAAGTTGAAAACCTGATACTCAGCTTCGCACAGGAGGCGCGAAATATACTTCCTCTCCATATGAGAGTCTGTAGGCTAACTAATACGCAGGGTTGCGTTAAATAAATTTCCTCTTGATGAGAGACTATAACTTAAACCTTTCTTTGCAGGGAGCGTAATACTTCCTCTCGGGTGAGAATCTCGAGGTCTACTGACGATTTCTCCTGAACGCCACAGGGGACGTTCTTGCAGAGGGTAGGAGAAAGCCCGGTTACAAATCTTAATATTAATAATATTAAGCCATGAAATAAATATTTTATAAAATTGGCCATGTTTTCCCAATTGCTTAAAACTTAATTTTATTACCAAATTCTTGCCATGTCGTTAAATTCTTGCCAATGTTACCACCATGTCGTTAAATATTTGAACTAACTAACATTTTGTCTCTCAAGATTAGTAGGCCATAATGGTTTGAATTTAAAGTGTAGCCATACTTCAGTAGATTAGCAGATTCAATTTCTTAAATTTTTTTTAAATTTAAAAATGATGCACATTTCAATTTGGATTCAATCAATTATTAATAGAAGGAAAATACAAGCCTTTGGTATCCATTCTGTTGATTAAACCAGTTATTTCGAATGAATCTCCGTCCTTGAGTGACCTGTATTTCTGAATCAAATTTGACTCTTTATTTATTTATTTATTTTTTTTTGTGAATAATAATTGGTAATAACTCAGAGTTCTGTATATATATTGAAAGTGGCCCTCTTCTTGAAGCCGTTACATGTCTAGTATCGGCCGAGAGACGTTACAAAAGAAACAGGAATTGTTTGATTTTGCAATGGAGACGAGCCTTTATGAAAAGAGGCGAGACACGTTATGAGAGATACTCAAAAACTTTTAAAGAGACCCTGTCAGACCTGCTCCTAATGCAAAAACCGAGCTTTTTTAAAAATATAATAATTGCATATCATGTATCTTTTTGTTGAGCAGCCATAAAATGTTTTGGAATTAACATTTATTTCATTCCCCTCCTATAATTGCAACTCTATTTAAGTTTGTTTAAATTATACATTGCTTAATTTAAACCATACCTACTATACCTCATATTTTCCACACAAGGTTGACTTTTGCGGAACGTGAATTTGTCGTGCGTGAAATGGTGCAATTCCCTCACTTTCGGTAAAATTACCGTCAATTGTAATTGCACAAAATCTATTTGCTAATTTATACGAAAACTTCTTTTCTGTAAAACTTAATTTAACTATACCATTTACTATTATGTTCTATATTTTACGAAGATAAATATTCTACGGCGGCTGCTATTAATTATAGTAAAAGCACGTTTAAACAGTTTTAGATTAATATAATTATGCATTTTCTGTACACTAAAACTAAATTTCGTATTGCCTTCAAAAACTCTGCCCACTTATAAATAGAAATTCTACCATGACCAGGGATAACAAAATTCTTCTTTATACTGCTATGCTTCGCCCCCATTCTCACGTACGCTTGCCCGGTCTGGTCCTATGCAGCTCAATCTAATTTAAAAACGCTTGAAACTTTACAAAATATCACTATCTACCAAATAACCTCTGTTAAATGGTCCATGCAATTCTGATATCTATAAAGCTATTAACATTTCTTCTTTAAAAGATTTTCTTTAACACATCTCTGTTAAATATTTTGAAACACTTATTAATCATGAAAATACTGCAATCCTGGAGATTGACTCTTAAGTGACCAATTATGATTTAAAACTTAAGTTTGAATTTAATTTATTTAAAAATTTTTTTTTTATTTGCTTATGGTTATAAGTTAATTTTATTATATTTGTAAATATATTCTGGGCAATTTTCATTGTTTCAAGCGTATTTACCCTGTCATATCGGAGATGGAGACCCCTGGGGTAAATAACTCCAAAAGAATACGTCAACCAAGTCAACTAACCAATCGTGTATACTAGAAATAAAAATCAAACACATAGTTTATAGTTGGAAATTAAGAAAATTAATTATAAACAATCCAAAATTATTTTGTTTTTAATAAATTAATCTTCTTAATCGGTTGTTGTCGGGCCGGAAATACACGTACCAAAATCGTACCAGCAAGGTTATTCTTGTATTGGCATCATTATACGTGCTCTCTTCTGCTTCTGCATAATAACCTGGATCGTTAACGTACATTTCAGATCATTAGGTTAATGACAGTTTGCTTTTAGAAATAAACTAATGAGAAATAAATTAGTGTAGGTGAGAAAAATGCTTTTGTGTTCCGTAATTAATTTTGGTTGTAAAAACAATCTTTTATTTTTTTTATTATTTCCATTGATCACTAAATAGAAAATTATATTAAAAATAAATTCCCCCAAAAGTACATAGAGTTTCCTATTTAAATACAATATATGAAAATTTGCTTGATTCTATATCAATGAAAATTAAGATTAAAATAAAACAAACTGTATTATCACTTTGAGACAAAATATTTTAACAAATTAAAATAAATTTTTATAAAATTCCCTTAAGAGATATACACGGGTTTGTAAAAATTTCAACACCATTCAATCTTCCTCAGAATTAAATGAGATTTAAAGCACAAGCGAATTGAATTGGTACAAATAAATAATTAAATTTTCAAAACCAAAAAATAAAAAATAATAATATTAAGAGTCCGCAATCAGTATTTGGTGTAACCACCACGCTCTGCAATAAGGGCTATTATACGAAGTAACATACAGTCACACAGATTTTGATTGTCTACACATCAAAGCATTCCATGTCATTTCAATGCGAGATGGCTACCAACGAAATCCCACACATGTTCAAAAGGTGACATATCCGGCGATTAAGAAGGCCAAGGAAGAAGTTGTGCTGTTCTGCTGAATATAAGTATTGCAATATGTGGGAGGGTATTATCCTGTTGAAAGACAGCTTAAGGAATGCCTTGAAGGAAAATAATGACTTCGGGCTCCAGTACTTTACTGATGTACCTGTTACTGTTAAGATTACCCAAAATTCGTATCAGCTAAGATCTTCCATGATACACAATCGCACCCTAGACCATAACTCCGAGTGTTCGTCCACTATGACATTCGATAATGCACTCGAGAAGGTAATGTTCATAGGCATGGCGTTTAACACGACTGCGGCCACCATGGTACTACAAATTAAAACTGGATTATTGCCAATCTGCACGTCAATCTCTATATTCAAGAACCCATCGTAGTCGCAGGAGACGATGGTTCTTCGTCTAAGAAACCTGTATAAAGAAATTTTTGCCCACAGTCCACGTGCAGCAGACATCTACAAATTGACGAAGCAGACAGTGGTACACATGTAGCAGTGAAGCAACGCGCTGAAAACTGTCTAGATGAAGCTGTACGGTCCGTTAGAGTCAAGTCGACCAAATGTCTATCATCTGGTGTTGACGTCAACTTTGACGTCCACTCTCAGATTTACGCGTTGTCCAGTTCTCGTCCGGTCCACTGATTAGAAAGTATTGCATGACAGTATTGCTGCTACGTTGCACACGAGCTGCTATTGCACGATATGAAAATCCCCCTTCACGAAGGCCGATGATTGTGCTCTATTCAAATTCCTCAAGTTGTTGAGATGTCGCCCTCTTTCGTCGAAGAGGCATATCTATGTTTAGTTTGGCTTGTAGCTCTACGGTCATTTTGTATACACTTCAGATAAATTAAACCGGCTTACAGTTTAAAGTGATTCAAAACCCCTCACAAATATCCATGCCATCGCCAGGATTCGAACCGCCACTTGCCATTGCTAAGTGTCAGCAAAGTTTACTGCTAGCAGATAACCATTGATTATTTTCAACGTCTAGCACTCTATTTACACTATTTCTGCAGCAGTTCAGAAGACGCTATTCAGAACACGCATGCGTGGTGACTCTGACATTTCAATCATTTGCATAAAACACTATAATTTGCATTTACTGAAAATTTCAGCTGAATCACGTCATTCATTTGTAGTGTTGCATTTTTTATAAATAGGTATTTTTAAAATAGTTACAAATTGGGCAAAAACACAATTAAAAATTAAAATTACAAATAAATCCCTTAGTTATTTATAATTTTTTTATTGTTTCTTTGTTAATAGATTTGTTTTATTTAAAAAAAAATTTTAACTTTTATTTAGAAATAAACTAATTGCCTATTATAATACAATGTTAGAATATAGAGAAATCGAAAACTTGAGATAACAGGCTAATCCTAGAAAAAAATTTGAGAGTGCTGACAAATAATTTGGCGAATTTTTTCATGAGTTAAGAGCATAAAGAAGCTTCCAGATTTCAGGTGAGTTTCTTGACCTTTCTTATTAATGAGAAGCAATCTCAGTGGGGGAGTTAGTTCGTCATAAGCAACAGTTCATTGAACTAGTGTAAGGAGTTAGCAGTTCAAGGAAACTCTACATTTAAAAAAAAAAAGAATACGATGTTACATTAAATTAATTAATTAGATTAAAACTGATTTATGAGTGAATGGAAGACTTAAAAATTTATTGAGAATTTTTTTTTTTTTGGATTACAGATAAACTGCAGAATCTGATTATATTAAGTCTTAAGTTGGTGTAAGTTTGCATTTATAAACAGGAACATTATTTTTAAAAGAAAAATGCAAGAATTATTATTTTAAAAGAAGTATACAAATTATTATTTTTTAAGAAAATATGACGCCACACACGAAAAAAAAATGCATGATGCCAAAATAATTTGTGTCAGTTAGTGAGTTTGTTAATTATCACTAAGAAGAATTTGAATATTTCATTCCTTTTAATGAAACAATTATTTTCGTTACAATACAGTAAAATGAAAGTACATCTGTACATATTGTATGTATTCAATATAAAATTATCTTTTTCTATGAAATAACATCTGTAAATTACACTGCTCAAAACAATTAGGGGATTTTGTGAGTTCGGTATGAAATAATCCATATAATCAGCAACTTTTTTGTAATAGAAGAGGGAAAAGGAATAGAAGAGGTTAAAAGGAAAATTATAATTTTTTACAAAAAATTGGGAACATGCAAATTTTGTTTATGGGTCTAAATTTTTGTTTGTTTGTATAATATGCACGAATTATGTATTTTTTTTTTTTGACAAATATAGTCAATAAAATTTAATTATTCCTTGTTCATTACTTCTTCATTTCTCATATCTTAAAAACCTATAAATCATATATCAGTCACCAAAACATTTTGTCATCTGCAGTTTATACCCAAAATTATAATATCCCGTAATTGTTTTGAGCAATGTATGTCTGTAAGTACATTTTAGAAATGTATTCATTATAAAATATGCATTAAACAATTTTTCAAAGGAATATTTATGCGGATGTCAAATAAATATATGCAGTCTAACTGCCATCTAGACCATCTGCCATCTAGATCAATCAAAACACAATTTTTCCATTCATATATTAGCCATTTATGAGACTGAACTGCAATTTTGATGTATGTTATCAAGTAAGTAATGAAAGTGTTTTACAAATGTATAACAAACTAGAAAAAAATTATTTAAACAGTAGGTGATCTCTAATTTCTAAAATGGAGAAAATAATCGAAAAGAATAGGTTTATAGTTTTTATTATTTGATAGATTTGAATAAACTAGTTGACACTCAACAAACTTTATTCTTCTAACCTGGCACGGGAATCAAAAGTAATTTACGTATCTATTTTCCCTTTTTCGTAACTTAATTGCTGCTCTAGAGATGAATTCGAATCTTACCTGCACAATTCGTACGTCTCCCCCAGAAGAGGGTTGAAGGGCTTGTTCAGCCTCTCCCAGTTTGATGCCAAGCGGACACTGCGAAGGCAGACAAATACTGAAAGAAAAGATAAATCATACGTTAGTTCAACAAGAAATTTTAATATCAGTGATTTATATACATATATTTCAATGGCAAGTTTACAGGACAACAGATATCATAAAAATAAATACAAAGAACAAGATACAAAGCAAATGAGATCAGTTAATCCATCCACTTAAGTCTGGCAATCCAACAGCGCTCCCCTAAAAATCAGGAGGCAGTGCAGAACAGGAAACAAGGTGAGACATATCCATTTCTTCCGGGTTATCATTTCTTAGGGAGACAGAGAGGGTCAGGAGTCAGTGTAATACTGTGAAGGTGCTTGCGGAGATAATCGTGACCACAGAAAACCGCAGAAATGCCACCGATTTTTCTCTAGGCCATTCAGGGATATCATGAATAGGATCGTACCAAAACTTCTGAGTGTTTCTAGCGGCAACATCCCCAAAGAAGGATCACCTAAAGGTCTCTTTTAAATATCCCCTCTCTTGATTTGGGACAAACCACTTGTATTCCACTGTAGAACTCTAAGAAACTCACATTGAGAGCCAGACTGAAGGCCGTGTTTCTAGATCATTTTACCGTATCAGACGTTACCTGGAGTGCACCACGAGAAGGTAGATCTACGTTACATTCCAGTGATTTTTATATTAAATGATTAATTATACAACTTTCTGATTGATTAAAAAATTGTTTTTGTTAAGAGAACTTATACAGTGATTTTTATATTAGATGTATATCTTCCCTTTATAAAAAAATTATTAATCAATCGAAAAATTGTATAAATAATCATTTAGGACTAACATTATTTACTATTAAAAATTGACGCATTTTACAACGATACACTAGAAAATTCATCCTGAATATGTGATAGGCGATATTGTATTTCACATTTACACTCATGTCCGTAAATTAAGGATAATTCAGAATCACACAGAAATTGAACTCTAAAATAAAAAATTTCACCTGTAGAATTATCACACACATCTTGAAGAAGAATATGCAAATTACAGGAAAACACCAGATGGCGCGGATAGTACGTCACAATGACGAGAGGGTAAGAGAGGGGTTATATAAGGAATGGTGGCAAAGAAGTAAAATTGTTCACAAGCGCTTTAAAATCCTTTTTAGTGCAATAACCGCATAGTTATGGAACAAAGGAAGCATTTGGATGATTTTTTACGTGGTAGAATTATCGGACGACTGGAATGTGGACGTAACCAGCTGGAAGTATACGAGGAACTTGGAATCGCCCAGAGTGTCATCTCGAGGCTTTGGCAACTATTCCAAGATGATGGTAATGTGAGTAGATGTTACAGCACAGGTCGCCCCGAGTTACAACGCCGAATGAAGACCGGTATTTAGCAGTTACTGCCGAAAGAAACAGACGGAGCACAGCATCAGATCTGCCTCGTCAGTTCTCTTCAGCTACCGGTACGATAGTTTCAAGGCAGACCGTGTACAGACGCTTAGGGCACATTGGTCCATATGCTCGTAGGCCTGTCAGATGTGTTCCACTTACCGCAACTCACTGTCGCCTGCGATTAACCTGGAGTAGAGAGCATGCATTGTGGACACCGCAACAGTGGTCTTGTGTGATGTTTTCCGACGAGTCCAGGTTTAGTTTGCAGTCTGATTCTCGCCGGACTTTCATATGGAGAGCGCCAGGTACCCGTTACCACCAAGAGAACACCATTGAACGACACCGTTACGGTGGTGCAGGATGGCTCGTTTGGGGAGGAATTATTCTTGGTTCCAGAACTGACCTGCATGTTCAGAGTGTAACGATGACAGGCCACATCTATCGGGATGTCATTCTGGAACAACATGTTTTGTTTGTTTCGGGCTCCATGGGTGCTGAATTTCTGTTTATGGATGACAACGCTCGTCCTCACCGTGCAAACATTGTAAACGCATGCCTTCAATTGGAGGATATCACCCGTATGGATTGGCCAGCATACTCACCGACTTGAATCAATAGAGCATGTGTGATATGCTTGGCCGACGAATTGCAGCCATCAACCCCTCCCACCTGTCAACCGGAACTTCGGAGGGCATTGCTTGATGAGTGGTGTAATATTCCCCAAGATCAGATTGATAATTTGATACTCAGCATGCCTAGGCGTTGTAAGGCCTGTATTGCATCGTCCGGGAGACATACTCCATATTAACCATCATACTAACCATGTCATACTGTTTTTTGTAAATAGGTTCTTTTTTGAAATTTGCTCCGGAATAAAAATCGCAATTTTTATTAATTATGTCAAACATATAGCCTCTTTTTTTTGCTCTTTACCTTTGTTTAATAAATAGACTTTACAAATAAGTCAAATTTGTTTTGCTTCTGTCTCTTTCTTTGCCTGAACATCATTATCCTTAATTTATGGACATGAGTGTATCTCGGATGTAGGGAAACAGATAGTGGTGTATTCTATTTTCTATTCAGAGCTGTTATAATTAATTCATATGTTTACGACATGAGTTGTTCACCGAAGCCCCAAGAAGAATATTAATGCTGCGTACCTTCAGGGCATCTTCTGTCATCCATCAAAAGTATGGACGACCAAAAAAGTTGTTTATTTGTTCAGAAAAAAATACACATCAGGCATTCACGATCATAAAGACTCGTTCAACGTCAAGCAATAGCCTTTTGTGATATTTAAAGACTGTTATACATTTAAAGATTATTATAATGGGATTATATATCTTTAAAGATTATTCTAATGTGGCTATATAAATATTTAAAGAATATTTTATGTATTAAAAACTGTTATATATTTAAAGATTATTTTAAATTGGTTATACATGTGTTTATATATGTGTTATTTAATGTGTATATTATTTTATGTGTGCTTTTTAAACTATCTTATTTCCGTTTACACTATCTTAAATTTATGATATTACTCATACATAATTTCAGCAGCAGAGAAATTCTATAAAATTACAAAACGTTTTAAAGTCCAAATTTAATATTTAAGTCTATCCATAAATTCAAATTTCTCACTATACGATGGACAAATTTGAGGTAGTTAAGCCCTAAAACATATCTCAGAAAGAACTATAAACTATATATATATGTATATATATTTAAAGATTATTTTAATGTGGTTATATATATATATATATGTATTTAAAGATTATTTTATGTAGTAAATGAAATAAAAATAAATTCCCACACACTGTGGCCTCTCAAATACAATAGTTGTACACATTTTTTTTCGATGAGATTTTGTATCATGTTGTTAGTAAATAAATATTTATATAATTATGATGAATTGCACAGGGTGATTATAGTTAAACTTCTATTCATAGTATCCTGCTTCAGACACCAAAACTGGCATACAGAATATGAAAAAGATATTCTAAAGGAGTTTCCAAAAATAAAGTTTAATACAAAAATGTCCACTAGGGTGCGCTATCCACTATGAGCTGCCTGTCCCGGTCTAATATGAGTGTAGAGCAGGGATGGGCAAACTACGGCCCGACGGAAGGTTCTATCTGGCCCACGGATAGAATTTTAATTTACCTGTCCGAGGCAAATTAAAAGAAATATATATTTATGTATCATATATCCATCTCCTTTTCTACTTTGATTAAATGTTATTTTTTTTTTCTTCATTCTTTTCAAAGGACTGATAATCTCTTTACTTTCTCTATTTTTTTCTACAAAACATAAATCGACGGAAATAGCTAACACACACAGCTTTCAATCGGTAAAGTGTTAAAAGCTGAAGTCCTTTATTAGTTATAGTTGTAGTTTGTCGCCAACAAGTTAGAGTTTTACAAATCATTATCGAAAGTAAGTTTTTCAAATTTAATATCTCACGCCCAGAAAATCAGTGCTATGTTTGCTTCATCTTATATACGTGAACAAGTGTTTTCAACTATGAACCCTGGAAAGAATAATTTCAGAAGACTGATGAGCATTTAGCCTCGTTCCTTAGAATCAGTCCATCTCACTTCGAAACTCACTATAAGGAACTTTTAAAAATGAAATAGCAATTTCATTCATCTCATTAACATGTTTAAATCGTAATACTTGTATATTGTTCTTAAAATTTTAGAATTCCGATTTTTGGCCCGCGACCGAAAAAGTTTGCCCATCCTTGATGTAGAGCATTGGGAGTAGGATTGACAACCCTACCCCGTACAACGAAAACATCTTTCGTTTCACAATCTGTCAGTAGGCAGACGGCCTTGGCTTACTATGGGGCTGTTACACTAATAATGAAGTTGATGCTATTGCAACTTGGCAGTATTATTGCAACTAACGCAAGGAATGCCCAGTAGGTGGCAGAAGATAGTAGAGAAATACGAGTCTTCATGGTGGCCTTGGAGAAATGCATTGGCAAAGCAACAGAGTTTTGCTGAAAAATTTGAGAAATAAGAGTGTAAAACCCATTGAAATTCCTGGTGGAAAATGAAGCATCATTTGTGAAAGACGCTCCTCATCCTTGTCAAAAAAAAAAAGTTCAGGTTCAGGACCTTGTAAGTGTTACATAAATTATTTAGGGCATGTGGAAGGAAATTACGATGAACACATGTTTCTCATTAACTCAAAAAATCATATTTTAAAAATGTTTTTCAAATTTTCATTTGATCAATCTTCGTATAATTCGCTCCAAGAATGCTGCTATATGCTTTAAAATAATAGCTTTGTATATGTACAAAGCATATATCAAAGTAATAAAAATACTTTGATCTATGCTTTGAAACGGAATATTTCAATAAATGTTGATATATGCGTTAAATTAATAATATATTTGAAATAAATGAATATAAGATATAAATTGAAATAAATAAACAATAATTATAAGATATATAATAAATAAAGAAAATCTATTTAGGAATACGAATATTTTCTTACCTTTTTATGAATACGACTGTCACGAAATGTACAAAAGCTTTTTGTTATAGTTCTAATTTTTGTTGTTGTTTCCAGATAAAATGAAACAAATCTAATTGACATTGAATATTCATTGAGATAGTTTATGATTCTTCTAAAAATCCGATTAATTAGGTAAACCATTAAATATCACCTGCGACTCATTTAGAGAGTACAAAAAAATAGACGATGAAAGTAATAGAGTTTTGCTGAAAGATTTTGACTTAAATAAAAGTGTAAACCTATTGAAATTCATGGTGGAATGAAATGCAATACGATGATACGTGTTTGTTTTAGCAGTAAGTGTATGCACGGAATAGGTAAAGGCCATTTGTGAAACACGCTCCTCATCCTTGTCAGGAACATCGAACTTATTCTATTTCGCACCTTATAGCGTTTTGGACTTTTTATTGAGGGCATGCGGAGGGAGATTGCGATGAACACATGTTTCTCATTAGTTCCAATAAATCATATTTTAAAAACATTTTTCAGATTTTCATTGGGTCAACCTTTGTATAATACGGTATATTGAATGAACGATGTAATCTCTATATATAATTCTGCTATACATGTGTTTGTCACTGAACTCCTCCTAAACGATTTGGAAGAATTGATCCTGAAATTTGTAAGACTTGTGTGCGCTTGAGTTCTCTGGAGGGTTTAGATTCACAATTGACCAGGCAGATGGCGCTGCAAAATATATAATTCTTCTGTACATGTGTTTTAGTCACCAAACTCCTCCTAAACGGCTGGACCAATTTCTCTTATAAATTTCTTAGCTGTGTGTATTTGACGAAACATGGAGAATGTTTTTATGCTATCCCCTTTGTTGTAACCGCACCACCAGAAATGCTGGTTTTCAATTCTTTACTGTCCATCCGTATTGTTACCCATTATTACGCCAAAATGGGTAATAATATGTATTGCAAATTAGTGAAAATGGTTAGCGTGTATCCACTTTATTGTTATTTGCCACCAGAGGGTGCTGCAGAACTTCATCTTATATACTGTTCAAACGATATTCAAGATAATTAGTATGCACATGTATTGGAACATGGAGATATATATTACGATATGCAATTTTCTACAACGCATTTTTTTGGAAGAACAGGGAATCTATTATAAAATGAATACGAACATCTTCTTAGGATTTTATGAATACTACTGTCACGGAATGTACAAAAGCTTTTGTTATAGTTCCAATTTTTTGCTTATAAAGGAAAAATGAAACAGATCTAATTGATATTGAATACCCATTGAGTTAACGTTTATGACTCATCTAAAAAATGATTAAACAGGAAACCATTAAGTATCACCTCATTTTAGAGAGCATCAATAAATATCTGAAAAAGAAAAAGATATTAAAAACAATTCATAAAAATAAACATTAATAAGTTTATTCATTACGTCTTTCTAATTACATCAGCAATAAAAAAATGGTTGATGTGAAATTTATCTTCTGTCACAATAAATTTTAAGTTTGTTTATTTCGATGGTTTATATTTGAGAATCTATATCGTGTTTGGATTTATTATTCAAAGTCGAATCTCAGAAAAAGAAATAAATATTTGTTCGCAGGTTGAGTTCTTACCGTTAATCAATTTAAATGCCAATCACTACATGATATCTTGCGTTGGACATACACGTTTGACCTTTCAATAGCCTTGAATTATAGTTTCACAAATCAGATTAAACAATTTCTAAGCAAAAACTGGATTTGGTACGCGCGGAATGCAAGATGATTACAGCCTCTCATTTTGACATTTTAAGCCAACTAATTCACAGGGTTACGTTAAATATATTTCTTCGGGATGAAATTTTCAATCGTTCAAAAAACCTTTTGATTCATCCACTCACGTTCAAATACATTTTTTAAACTTGTGTGGGTTAGAGTCTCAATGTTAATACAGTTTTTTCAAATATTAATTCAGTAATTAAATTAATTTTAGTTTTATATGGGAGAAAAAAATTTCTCTTATATAAGCTATTTAGCAGAATATAAATTTAGGAATAAACACCATCAGTGACGAAGCTTGTAGATCGCGTAGAAAAAAAAAATTTCTCTTTCAGATTCTTTTTCGTTCTGGGGTTTTCTAGTCTGGTCAAAATGGAAAATCAAACGGTGAATAAATTTGAAGATGGAAAGTGTGTATGTGAGCTAGACGCAAAAAATTTTTCAAACTTAAAAAATAAATGAAAATTATTTATAAAGGACTTTCTGTGATATAGTGAAAACAAAAGTAGAATTGACTTACAAAAAAATTTTTTTTTTTTATTACTTGTTATAAATGGAAATAATTTTTCATTATAACTTAAGTTTTATAATTCCTATTAATTATTATAAAATGAAATAAATAAGTATGTTGTTCAATTCTTTTAAATTTATTTTGTGTTTTGTTTATTAAAAATGACTTACATAATTAAAATTATTTTAATTATAAAGGAAAAGAAAAGAAAATTCTAATAGTTGGGAACCCTGTTTTAATGTGCTGAGTGGACTGAATAAATGTTCAGAACAGGAAAATTTTTTCTTCATTTTGATTTCGATTAAGAAAAAGAAAAATTTTAATAACCTGTCACTCTATAAATAAAATTTAACAAAAGCAAGGCACTTTTTAAAAGAGTAAAAAAATAGTTGTAGTGTGCAGGTTTGCCAACCAGATTTTAACTGGGTGCTGGTTGGGTTGTGATACGGTTTGAGAATTCTGGTGTTTACGCACAACATTGAAAGAAACATATCATTAGAGACATATAATACTTGACACACAGGTTTGAGAACTCACCGCTTTGTTTACACAGGCACAAACAGCATACACGCACAATTAACTACATACAATATTTGACACATTTAATGACATATAATTATAGTTTCATGAAAGGATTCGTTTTCTAAGCCCAAAACCCCGAAACTCAGGTACGCGCGCAATGCGGAAAGATACATCGAGAGGTCAGTCTTTAAGCCAACTATCCTGCACAGGGTTACGTTAAATATATTTCCTGTCGGGATGAGAGACTATAACCTAAACGAAGCGCGAACCTAACTGTTTCTCAACAGAAGCGCGTGGATGTGCTGTACTTCCTTTCCGGGTTAGGAGTCTCAAGGCCTACTGACTTTTTCTCCTGAACACCACAGAGGGTGCTCTTGTAGTGCGTAGGAGAACTCACGGTAACAATGTATATTTACTTTAGAAAACGAAAATGTTAAATGATTCTTTAACCAAATTTATAAAACTGACATTTGAAACACTTGATTCTCTTTATGTTCTTCTACATAATTTTTACGGAAATGATCATTTAGAATTTTATTTGGATTTGGATTTTCAAGAATTTTGGAACACTTTTTTTGAAAAATGGGCACTTTCCTAAATGGCATGTGTGGTCGAAGATTAATAAGATCGGAATTATAATGAGAAGTCTGTGGTGTTCTAGGGAATATTTAATGTCCTTTGATTAAAGGGTTCGATATTATGAAGAGGATTTTAATACCCAGTGATTTCGAAGCATCAATGCGTTTATTACAGAAGGATTCGTTATAATTATAATTGAGTTGATCACGTTTTTGTTTTTTATACTAAAATATTTTTTAGAGATTTTTGAATGAAAACGAAGGGTATTATGCTAATAAAGTTGATTTAATGTTTTAAAGAATGCTACATCTTGTATCTATATATTTTTTTAGAGTACTTTAGTACTTGTTCATAGTCTTACATTTCTTTATAGAAAAAAAATGTAAAACGAAATATATTTATTATAAGAATAAATATTTGAAAAAATATTTAGTGAAAATACATATCAATATAATTATAACTTAGTTTTTTGATACAGAAATCGTATCCAATTCCTTTTGTTTGAAACTTAGATTGAGTCACATATATTAATTTTATATACATACCTTCAATTCAAGCAAAAGTATATAGCAAAAAAAATCTGAAAAACCTGATGTAAGGTAAGGGTGGAGATTCAATCCATTGGCGGTTTTGTTGTAGACACTGTTTCAAAAACGAAGAGACTCGATAGCGTTTGGGATGGTCAACCTCTTGCCTTGTGGGTCGGACTACCTGATGGGAGTTTTCTAGGGTTTTCTTCCATACGATACGCAAATGCGGGGTAGTTCCCCTGTAAATGTCTTTCGGGAGGCACTGCCCTCCTTCTTCCTTCGGACAAAGTCAGACTTCTACCTTCGGCTGCTCCATCCCAACAGAAGCTGCCCCCTTTCCCTAAATCCATGAGTACATTACTCATGGGATGTCTTCCCGCATTCCAGGACACTGAGTTTAGACACAACATAAAACTAAAATTTGAAGCATTTTATTTTGTTCTACATATTTTTATGGAAATGCTCATTTAGAATTTTAAATGGATTTTGATTTTTAAGAAAAGGAAATAAAATATTAAAACATTTTTCTAGGTAGTAAACTGTTTATAATTTTGGCGATAATTAGCTTTATAAACTTTTATAAAAATAAGAATTGACGTAACCTTTTTCGTAAGTATCTATACTAAAATTTCTCTGCAAACAAGAGTTTTAAAAAGTTCCCAGCTTAATTCGGTAAACTAATTTTTAAGCACATCATTGTAAGAACTTCTGTCGGCCACTTTACATACAATCTTGTCAAACATTAATTAGACGTTCGATTTTAATATGAGAGATTTAAAATTAAGAACTTCGTTTAGGAAGTTGGGAACACTTTTTGAAAAATGGCCACTTTCCTAGATGGCACGTGAGGAGAAAGATTAACAAGATCGGAATTCTAACGAGCAATCTGTGGTGTTCTGGAGAATATTTAATGTCCTTTGTTTAAAAGGTCCGATATTCTGAAGAGGAGTTTAATACCCGGGGATTTCGAAGCGTCAGTGCTTTCATTAAAGACGGATTCGTTATAATTATAATGGAGTGGATCACGTTTTCTTTTTTTTAATATTAAAATATTTTTTCAAAATATTCTTACTAGTTCTTCAAATAAAAAAAAAAGAAATGTTTTTTGCTGATAAAGTTACTATAATGCAGTAATGAAGGCTGCGTTTTGTTTTGTTAATAAACCATAAGAATGCTTTAGTACTTGCTTATAATCTTAAGTTCGTTTAAGGAAAAATAAGGCAAAACGAAATATATTATAAAAATAAATATGTGAAAAATGTTCAGAAAATACATATCACTATAATTATAACTCTGTCGTTTTAGTCTTTTGATTGAGAAATCGTTTCCATTTCCTATTGTTTGAAACTTAGATTGAGCAAAAAAGTTTAACAAGTTCAAAGGAGAAATGTTAATGAACCCATTAGCGATGTCCATTGCTATCACTGTTTACAGGAACGAGTAGAGTGGATGACGATTGTGACAATGTGTGAAAATTATTTTGCATCGACAGTCAAACCTAAATGAGATTTCTTTTCTCTTTCATCATTCAAATGTGTGACAATTATTTTTAAAAATTGCCCCTGGTAGGTGATGTCCTTACCTCCCCAGTTTTCAGTGGGCTATTAGTGGCGTAGGTTTGATGGGTTAAATAAAACAAGCACTGGAAAACTACAAAGAAAAGCGTTAGGAAAAAAATGCAAAACCAGGCATGCCTTCTGTTCGTTTCAGCAGCGTGATGACCAACTGGCTAGCGCTCCGGCCCTTGGTACCACAGGCTTCAAGTTCTAATTCTGGTGGTGTCTTGGATGTTTGTGAGTGGTTCGGTATCCACGTTAAGCTGTAGTCCCGGTCTAATTAGCCCAAAATGTTAAAAAAAGACCGTAGAGCGACAAAGCAAATCAAACCATATAGCTAATTTGCCTTTTTTCCATATCCTATTCCATCTTCTACTTGTTTGTATTAAAAAGTATGTGGCCTGATGGTTGAATGGTTGGCACGCTGGCGCTCGGTATCACAGGTTTCGAGTTCGAGTCCCAGCGGTGCCATGGATGTTTGAAATGGTGGTTCGGAATCCACTTTCAACCGTAGGTCTCGGTCTAATAGGATCGCAGAGCTTTGGGGGGCATTGTTATTCCGCTTCCGTAGTTTGTCTTCGAGTTACACGCTCCCCCTGGGTATTGTTAAGTGAGTAACGTCGGTGCAGACCTTATAGCATGAAAAAAGATCACGGGCTAAGTATTTGCCAGCTGCATTAGAAAAAATATATTAAAAAAAGTGCGCAAAATAATCGTAGAGCAACAAACCAATCTATTCGTTTGATTATATATTTATCCTGAACGAATTTTAACCAAATGGAAAATAAGTATCCTCTAAAAATGTTTTTAACGCTCGAATTTTTCAACATTTAACTTCACCCCGAGTTTAAATCGACTTTTACAGATTGCACGAATGATGATTCTTTTTCCCAGCTACAATGGAGGAATGAGAAAAACCGATCTCATCAAATATTTCCGTTGCAACAACTGTTTTTTTTTTTTCATTTCGACTTGTTGTTATAATGTAAAATGTTATACTTTGTAAATACTGTAAATAATGTGCATTATTTTACACTACCAAAACCTACATAAATGTGAGGAGTGGAAATTATTTCTGAAAACGTCTTTCCATCATTGCATATCATTGGATGATTTGTGACATACATTAGTGATATCTATCAAAGGTTTAGCAGGTTCAAGCGACAAATACTAATGAATCCATTGGCGGAGTTCATTGCAATCACTCCTTAAAGAAATGAGTAGAATGGATGACGATTGTGACAATGCTTGAAAAATGTCTTACATTGATAGTCAAACTGAATTTTTTTCTATTACGACATTCAGGGGCCTGATGACCTCTAGCACTCTGGCTCTCGATACCACAGTTTTCGGATTCGAATCTCGGCGTGCTACAAGATGTTTGCGAGTGGTTCGGAATCCACGTTAAATTGTAGGTCCCGGTCTAATGTGCTCAAAGCGTGCACAAAATGACCGTAGTGTGACAAACCAAATCAAACCATATAACTAACTTACATTTCTTCTATATAACTAATTTACATTTCTTCCATATCATATTCCATTTTCTACTTGTTTATATTAAAAGTGTGGGGACCTGATGGTCGAGTAGCTAGCGCACTGGCGTTCGGTACTGCAGGTTTCAGGGGCGAGTCCCGGCAATGCCATGGATGTTGGTATTGGTTCGCAATCCACTTTCAACCATAGGTCTCGGTCTAATAGGATCGTAGAGCGTTGTGGGGGCATTGTTACTCCGCGTCCGTAGCTTATCTTCAAGTTACACGCGGTAGTGCTAAGTGAGTCACGTCGGTGCAGATCATATGGAATGAAAAAGATCACGGGCTAAATATTTGCCAGCTGCATTAGAAAAAAATATTAAAAAGTGTGCACAAAATGACCGTAGAGAACGAATTTTAACCAAATGAAAAGTAAGTATACGTTAAAATGTTTTTAACTTTCGACTTTTGCAACATTTATCAGCTCCCCAAGTTTAAATCGACTTTTACAGATTGCACGAAATGATGATTCTTTTTTCCCAGCTACAATGGAGGAATGAGAAAAACCGATCTCATCAAATATTTCCGTTGCATCAACCCTTCTTTTATCCAATTCCGACTCGAAGGCCACAGCAGATGGGAAAAAGTTTTCGGAATTGTTTCGCCACCGTTTTTCGAACTTTTGACACGCGTCTAGGGCAGAAAAAAAGCATTTCAAAAGACCGTAAAGAGTTAATTATGTTGTACTTGTGGAATCTGCCATGTCTTTTTGTACCATCTCTTTTTTTTGTAATTAGCTGAATCATCCCCGTTTTGTTTTCCTTTCTCGACAAGGATGAACTTGGGTTATGCAACAGAAATGAATCTCAGATCTCAAAATTCAAGGTGCAAGGTCTGTTTTCGTTGAAGTAGTGTTTACTGAAAACGCTTATTTCAAGTACGTTTTCAGTATCTCCAGATAAATTTGAGAATAGAGTTGCAAATACAGACAACGGGATAAAGTAAGTGTTTTCCTTCTTTATTTTAAATCAATGTAAATTTACATTAATGTGGACGTACATTTGTAAAATTCCTTGATTAACTAATGGTGAAATTCGTTTTGTGTAAAAATAACATTTCGTCATTTTAAATCTACGTAAATTTACGTTATTTACTAAATTAAATATACGTAAACACACGATATCGATAATGATGATCGAGTTCGATATTTTTGAAATTAATGAAATGCTTTGACTATGTACACATTTTTGGATTGAATACATCTAAAAACATATGATTTCATACAAAAAGTCATTATTATTAATATTTTTAAAATTTTTATAGCCTGAAATAAGGGTAAAAATTGCCAAAAATTGATACTGTCGCAAAACATGATAACTCAAAATCAAATCAATGTTTTTCAAATTTCTAAGTTTGTATTTATTTGTACTAACATACTATAGAGAATAGACCTCTGGTAAATTTATGTCTTTATTATTTATGATTTTGTGTTGGTTTAAATGTTGTCGACATAAAATTCTTCCAAAATTTGCATGTAGTTTCAAGTTTAACAATTAAAATAAAAAAAATATTTATGTAGCTGGAATCATTTCCAAGGTCTATTCCCTGTAAACATTTATACCAAGTTTTGTAGCATTTGGAACAAAATTACTTATGTGTTACTCGTATGGTGTTTCACGTTAAAACACAATGCATAAAAAAAATTCATTTTGATAAAAAGCTAAAAACAACTTTTAAACAGAGTTATTATTTTTTAAAATGTTGTAAACACATTAAAATGCCCTTGAAAGATCGTTCATATTCTTTTTATTAAAAGAAATAGTTTTATTTTTCCTTAAAACTGTGAAAAATATCTGAGCTCTGTTTTGAAGTTAAAATTTGTTTTTCTACAATTTCCTCCTACTGGCAAAAGCCTTTTAATATGAAATGTCCTGGATTTAAAATATTTAGCCTTTTTACAAGTATTTTAATTAAATGCACTCAAAACCTTTGAATTTCATATAAAAATATCAACTTTACCTATTTTTTATATAATTTATTCTTTAAAATATGATAAAAAATGTAAAAATGTGATATTGTTGTAAAACTTGATAATTCAAAAACAAATGAATAGTTTACTTCTTTGTAAGTATTCCTATGGTGGGAATATCATTATGTAGGTAATATACTTTTTCAAATTTATATCTTAATTACTTATACATTTTTGTATGCTTAAATTTTGTAGGTACAAAGTTTTTTTAAAAAACATTACAACAAATCTTAGTTTAACAACTAAAATAAAAATAATTTATTAACTTAGGATAATTTCCATGCTCTATTAATTTCATGCATTTAAAGAAAACTTTAACATGAAGTTTCAAAGCATTTAGATCATAAATATTGGTATTTTGATGTTTTGAAGTGAAAATGCATGAAAATTCAAATAAAAATAGTTAAAATCAATTTTTACATGGAAATGAAAACAAATGGACATAAATAAAAATGTTATTGAGCTTTAAATTTTTCTTTATTATTAAAAACACTTATTTATTTGTATTGTTTTCCTTTTAAATATCATCAAAATTAATTGATTATTTATCAACTTGAATTTTAATTTGAATCTTGAATTTGAATTATTCAAATCATTCAAATCACTGAAATTTATAATTCAAATTCTATATTATTCAAATAACAAAAGTTTTTAAAATAAAATGTTCTTGATTTTCAACTTGCAACAATTATAATACATTTTAGAAAATTTTAATTTTAACATTAAATCAAATAAAAGCATTAATTGCTTCAATTTCACACTTTTTCAATAATAATGACCTTTTTTTTAAATTATATTGTCTACATTCCATTATCTTGCAGCTCATATTTCATTCTAGAATTCTTAATGAAATAAAACGCACAGTGTCTGAAATAACAGTTCACTACACACATCCTTTAAAAATGTTGACAATCAGTAATGTAATGTTGTATAAATGTTCAAATTTTGATTCACAAACAACAACATTTCATTCAATATAGTTTATTCAAATTAAAATTAAAACTTTTAAAATTTATCTTTTATATTAAAAAAAAAAGTTGATTATTTTTAGGATGAGAGATATTACAAAACAACTCGAAAAAATCAATTATTGTATAGATTTCGATAATAACATACAAAAACAAATGCAAACTTTCAAACAAAAACTTGCGGCCAGATTCTTTGTTAGATCAATTGATGCCAACAATTTAAAATTTTTTAAATGATAAAAACCATTATTTAATGTTTTTTATTTATATTAGAATAAATTTTGCAGTCAATATGTTTACCTTCAATTGCAGTTTTATTTAGTTAAAACCTAGTACTTTCATAAATTTCTTTTAAATTGATATTTATAATAATCAAAATAATAATATCATATAACATCCATAGCAATCGGTATCAATCAATGCAATAAGGAATAAGTGTTTTTTCTTCTTAATAAAAAGAAATATCGATGCAAATTTACATCAAAGTGGACGTAAGTTTGAGAACTACATTAACTAATGGCGAAGTTCGTTTTATCTAAAAATAGACACCTAAATCGAGGGTTGTTTAATTATTCATAATCTAGATCATAATAAAAAGAAACTTCAATATATTATTGTATTTCAAAAAGTGTTGCAGTAATTTATTGTTTGATTAAAATCTAGTGCTTTTATAAAATTTTCTTTAAATTGGTGTTTATTATAATCTAAATAAAGCAATATAGACAAAAATACATATTTTTTGCTTAGTACAAATGTTATGTAATGTGATGGATGGAAATTAAATAAAAAAAATTAAATAAAAATCATTCCTATATTCAAATAAATTCAAATGTTTAGAAAAAAAAAAATATTTTTGTATAAACATCGTAATTTCTGTTCGCTTTGAATCATTTTTAATTGTTTCTGAATAATTATCGAATTCTTTCGCAAAGAAATAAAAATGGCATTTTAAATTCAAAGCCTAAAATAAATGTTGTTTGAATTCTTCAATTTTTTAAAAAGAACTCCCACGTTAAAAGGCGAATTCAATGGAAAGAAATCAGATAACACCTAATAATTTTTTTTTTTTTTAAAGTTTCTTATAAATTTATGTACTTTTTAATTTTCCAATGACAAATAAAACAGATATAATGTTTAACGAGAATATCACATAAAAATGAAAAGATCTGTTTGTGTTCTAGTTGCACATTATAATGTATACTAAAGAAAAAAATTTGTTTAAAACAATGTACTAGTCCTTTTCTCTAATATCTAAAACATTAAAAATATTCTCGTCATTTCCTTGTTTTTTTGCATGAATTTCTGAACTTTTAATATTAAAATTAAATGGAAATAATTTTCCGCGTGGGGACTCAATGAAAAATTGTGTAATGCAGGGTGATTTTAGTCCCATTTTCAAAAGTTTTCAAAATTCTGTAAAAGAGAATCACTCGTCACACTGAGTTCAAATTTGAATTGAAGATACTTGAAGAAAGGGAAACGGTAGGGCATCGAAAAAAAGTTTGAGCTGTGAGAGGCATAAAGAAAGTGAATTCGGCTGCCAGTGATATTTTGAATCGAAATTAAAAGGTATTTGGCAGGAGTTAAACCAACTGTAGTGTTCAATGTGCTTGATTGTTTTAGTTTTTGGACGGAAAAAATGACTTCAAGTCATTCAAACAGTTGTGACATTATTAGTGAAAAGCCCATCTACCACGGCAAGGTCATACCAAATTGGAATCGGTGGAACTTTTGTTTGTTGCCATACCGTTTCCCCCTTCTTCAAGTATCTTCAGTTCACATTTCAACTCCTTGTGGTGAGTAGTTCTTTTTTTGCAGCATTTTGAAAGTGGCACTTTAATTAAAATCATCCTGTATCTTGCTATTCAAACAACTGTCCGATGAAAATAATAGTCAGAAAGTTTTCGAAGTTAAAGATCCAGATTTGATGCTCAAAAGTTGGCAAAAATCGTCTTTAAAAAAGAACAGTTAATTAGTGAAACTTACTATTATAGAGCTTTCTTAATTACTAATAGCTGTTTCATTGTTGAGGAGTTGTAAATAATGCAACTACATCATTTTGGTAATTAATTTTAAGATTTGTATTTCTTTGTTTAACAAATGAATGGTTGTCCTTGAAATTTATTATAACATTTAACATGCGTGAGTTTTTATTTTTGTCATCAATAATGGGTTTTTTTGATGTTATGTTCCATTGTTATCTAAGATAGACGTACGTTTTATTTTTTAATGTACTCCTATTCATAGTAAAAATAATATATGCATATTTTATGAACGGAGAAAAATGTGAAATCTAAGTTGAAATTCTTTGGGTTGACTTAAAAATAATCCACATAAAAATTTCGTAAGTAAATATGGCAATATGTGATTTTTTTCGTTGTATTTAAAGCTTTTATTCATTTAAGTATAAAAACTGATTAGTAACTACATAGGGCTTGAATGGCCGAGTATCTGGAGCTTGGTGCTACAGGTTCGGGTTCGAGCTATCGGCAGTGTCACTGATATTTGTAGTGGTTCGGAATCCACTTTAAGTCGTAGGTCCCGGTCTCATATGACTGGAACAACATCACGGAGCCAAGTCAGACTTCTACCTACGGGTGCTCAATCACAATAGAAGCTGCCCCTCTCCCTCCATCCATGAGTACTTAGATTATTCATGGTTTGGTTTGTCATTCTACCGTCATTTTGGGCGTACGAGGGCTAAACCGACCGGGACCTACAGTTTAAAGGGATTCCGAACCACTCACAAACATCCATACCACTGTCAGGTTTCAAACCTGGTGCCTGTGGTACCAAAGGCCAGAGCTCGCATAGCAAACGAAACTCCTTTAACCATTGTAATGCGAGTAATTCCGCCAAAATGCGTTGCATGTATTATTAAGGTATATGACATAAATCCTAGAATCATGTATTAGGTCACATTAAATTGTGAACTACGTCAGATGCTGAATTCCATTTCGCCTATCTATATGGGCATATATATATATATATATATATATAAATCTTAATGCAAAAATTTGTTGTTGGTCTTGTTTTAAAACATTTATCTAAAAACCCAAAAGTGAAATGTTTTTTTATTATCTAATCGATAATCTTACATTCTGTGCAAAAATCTAATGCAAAACAATTTAGCACCTTTCATTCCCTCTCAAAGTCTAAATATAGCCTCTCGAATAAGCTTTTTAATGCCTATTTTTTATTCCGTTTATTGGTAACAGCTCGTAAAAGTTTTCCAGCGTCAAAAATGTACCATTTCCATTTAAAGCATGTCTGGGACCATTAGTCCTTTGTGTCCAAAGCTTTGCCGAGGGGGTGGGAGGGTAGGGGTGGATTGTTATCCAGAATGTCTTTTGAAAAAGTATTGACAAATTTTTTCCCCAGCTGACATGTTGAGTGCATCCCCTTTCTATACAACTTTTCCCTAAATGCCTGTCCCTTAAATCTGGCAGCACAATCTCCAAGGAGTGTTTACAAAACGACGGCATTGTTGAGTTTCAATGCACTGCCGTCTTTCATAACTCGTAGTAAAAATAAGGATTACAAAAGAGGCCGACCTCAGCAATATTTGAACCAGTGGTTCGCAAACTTTTCCTACGATTTCTTTCATGACTGCCTATTTAAACTTTTATTGGTTCGTTTCTGGATCTCTTTAAAATTTAAATTAATTGCAATATATATATATATAAATATATATATTGCATTTTTGTAATCTAATTTATTTTTTAACTGCTGGAAACATATCAATCAAAACAGGAAGAAAAATTCTTAGTATTATTACTATATATATTATATTGAACATCTTTTTATATATAATTCTTCTGTAGTGTGTTTGTCACTGAACTCCTCTAAACGACTTGGCCGATTTTGATGAAATGTTTTTGTGTGTGTTTCACAAAGCATGGAGAATGTTTTTTAGGCTATTCTAAAAATAGCCAATATACATATTAACATGTAATAGAACACTCAAAACATTACCATCATCATTTAGAAAGGAAAATCTCACTAAATAGCAAAGGGAGGGGGAAGCGATACCTAGCTGTAATCTCAAATAGTCCAACATTTCATATAAGAATTATTGTTCCACACTTCAGTCACACGTAAGCTTAAAACATTTTGAAACAACTCGTGTTAGAATAATTAACAATTCATTTTTTTGCCTGGCTCAGTGATAACGTGCGTCGCTGGTGAACATCAGGGCTGAAATTCAATCCGTCGACGGCATTGTTGTAAACACTGTTTCAAAAATCGAAGAGGCCTGAGGGGCATGGTTAGGGATGCTCAGCAGCTTGCCTGGTTTTGTCAGACAACCTGGGGGGAAATTTACCGGGTTATTCTCCCATACGAAGTAACAACAATAATTAGTAAGGTATGTAATACAAATCCTAGAATCATATATTAACTCAATTAAATAGTGAACTACGTCAGATGCTGAATTCAATTTTGTATATATATATATACACATATATATATATAGATATATATATATATATATATAGAAAAAAAAATACACACATATATACTCACAAAAAAGTCTTATAAAAATGCAAAATGTTGTTTTTGATTTTTGTTTAAAACATTTATTTAAAAATCCAAAATTAATTATTTTTATTTTCTAATCAACAATCCTAAATTGTGTACAAAAATCTAATGCAAAACAATTTAGCACTTTTTACTTTATCTCAAAGTCTAAATATAGCCTCTTGAATAGGCTTTTCAATGTCTATTTTTATTCCTTTTATGGTAACAGCTCGTAAAAGGTTTCCAGCGTCAAAAAATGTACCATTTCCATTTAAAGCACGTCTGAGGCCATTCAATCTTTTGTGTGTGAAGCTTTTTGGGGGTGGAGAGGTGGGCGGGATTGTTATCCAGAATGTCTTTTGAAAAAGTATTGACAAATTTCTTCCCAGCTGACATGTTGAGGCATCCCTTTCTATACAGTTTCTCCTAAATGCCTGTCCTTTAAACCTGGCAGCACAATCTCCAAGGAGTGTTTACAAAACGACGGCATTGTTGGATTTCAATGCTCTGCCGTCTTTCATAACTCGTAGTAAAAATAAGGATTACAAAGAAGTCCGACCTCAGTAATATTTGATCTTCTGAACCAGTGGTTCGCAAACTTTGTGCTGGATTTCTTTCATGACGGTGTATTTAAACTTTTATAGGTTGGTTTCTGGATACTTTTAAAATTTAAATAAATAACAATATATGTATAGTACTTTTTCTGAAATTTTAATCTAATTTATTTTTTAACTGCTGGGAAACATATAAATCAAAACAAGAAGAATAATTCTTAGTGCTATTACTATATACACAGTCCAGTCACATTAATGTGATCACCACCTACTTTCGACGTCAACGTGAAATAACCAATCACAAAAGGCAGGTGGCAGCGCATTGCAGTGGAGTGTATATAAAGGATGCCCTAGGGCATCGGAAAGCATTTCAATCGTTGGCGTAATGCAGAAACGTAGCGATTTATCCGACGTCCAAAAGGGCATGATTATTGGCTTTCGGGTCAAGGGTGGAAGCATTTCGGAAACGGCTAATTTTGTGAACTGTTCGCGTGGTGCCATGGTAAAAGTATAAAGTGCATGGCAAAATGGCCCTATTCAAAATCAGCGGAGTGGAAGATCACGGGCTGTAAATGACAGAGGCGAACGAAGGCTACGGAGATGCGTTCGGGCGAATAGACGTGCAATTGTTGAGCAACTGACCGCCCAGATGAACCAAGGGGCTACCAAGAGTGTATCATCATTGTGGAAGGCACGATGGATCAGCACAAGTGCGCATCTGTCCTTGCGAACCATGCCCACCCTTACTTAGGAATTATTTTCCTCAGAATGATGGCATCTACCAGCAGGACAATGCGAGGTGTCATACAGCTCGCAGTGTATGTGCGTTGTTCGAAGAAAGCACCAGCATGAGTTCACCGTACTCCCTGGCCAGCAAACTCACGGGATTTAAACCCAATCGAGAATCTGTGGGACCACCTCGATGGGGTTGTTCGCGCCATCAACCGCGTAATCTAGCGCAGCTGGCCACGGCACTGGAGTCGGCATGGCTCAACATCCCAGTGAACATCTTCAGAAAACCTAATTGGCTCTCTACCTGCACGTCTCGCGGCGGTCCGCTCTGCCAAAGGTGGTTATTCTGGCTTTTGACAGGTGGTCACATTAATGTGACTGGACTGTGTATATTATTTAGAATATTTTTATATATATATGTAATTTTTCTGTACGTGTGTTTATCTCTGAACTCTCTCTAAACAGCTGGATCAATTTTGATGAAATTTTTACTTGTGTTTGACAAAACAGGGAGAATGTTTTTATGCTATCTGCTTTGTTGCACGTCGCCACCAAATGGTGCTGCAGTCTATCTACTTCTATACAGCTCAACCAATTAGTCCAAAAATGGGTAATAATATGTATTCGAGGAAAATAGGTTCACCCTATCCACTTTGCTGTTACTTGCCACCAGGGGTGCTGCCTTATAGTTCGTCTTATAGACCGTTCAAATGATAATAATGAAAATGAGTATGCACATATATTGGAACATGTAGAATAGATTCGCGATATGTAATTTTATACAATGCATTTTTTTTTTTGCAGGACAATGTAGTAATGTATAATAATTGATTTTATGTCTGATAATTAGAAATAACACTTAAAACAAAATAAATAAGAAGAAACATTTAATCTTGGAAGTAACAAACTACCTTCCTAACATCAGTTTAACTATTAATGTTGTTGTTACTATTTTCAGTGTCCGACAGCGCAGAACGGACTTCCCATGAGTAGTCTAATCGTGGATGGTGGGGAAAAGGGCAGCATCTGCTGCAATGGAGCACCCGTGACGCTGAAGAAGGAGGGCAGTGCCTTCCTGGGGGGCATTTTAGGAGGGAACTATCCCGGATGTGCGTATCGTAAGGGGAGAAAACCCGGTAAACTACCATCAGGTAGTCCGACTCACAAGGCAAGATGCTGAAACATCACAAACGCTCTCCAGTCTACTCGTTTTTGAAACAATGTCTACAACAATGCCGCCAGAGGATTGAACCTCAGTCTTAATGTTCAACAGTAGTGCATGTTACCCCTGATCCCCGGTTACTATTAATCTTTCAACACTACAGGAATTATATCAATTACTCAGTTAAAAGCTAGATTAAATAGGTCTATTAATTAAGGTAATAGAACATCATCTTACTAAATTGGGGGGTGGGGGAGTGATACTGGCAGTAATCTCAAATAGTTCAAAATTTCAGCTAAGAACTATTGTTCTAAATTTCAATCACACAAATTCTTAAAATAATTTGAAACAACAAGTGTTAGAATAACTAATTTATATAATTAGCAAAAAAGAATTTGCAATGTGTTTTGCTATGACAAGATTCAAACACTCAAACATTGTCATTGTAATTTGAGAGTTTTATAAAAGTTCAAAAGCTATAGTATATAAAATTGGCAAGCAACCAAATCAGTAGGATTCAAACGCTGCGGTATAATAGAGGAGAAAGGTAATTTCGGAAAGTTTTAATTACTACAAAGAAAATTTTTAATGATTAAAAATGTCGAATAATATTACCAGATGAAAAATTAAATCAAATGAAAATTAGATTAAATTAAATTTATTCAAATCTACTTTGTGTTGGTATATCTGATTAACACCCTTAACAAGTGAATGATTCTTTCTTTTCCAATTTAAAACCGGATGTTTACCTTTTCATACAATAACTTGTAAAACTGTACTTAAATTTCGAAACCTTGTAGCAACAGGCAACCAGTCAGTGCTAGTGCAATGAATTTAAATGGGTGGTTGCCAACTGTGAAATGATCGGAAGAGTCGTATCCAACTGGAAATCGCCAATTTAAATGAAAAAAAACTGCCAGACGCACTACGCCAAATCGTTTATCCACTTGAACGGCACACGTTCCGAAAAAGGGCATTGATTTCACAGGCGCGTGAAACATCTCGTTTGAAACTTTTGCAAATAACTATTTCCTTATTAGAAAAGTTCGTTCAAAAATAACTCGTTTCACATGCCATGTAGAAAGACCCATTCAAAAAAATATATTTCTACGTATTTTCTCGGGCCTGAATGGTCGAGTGGCTAGCGCTCGGTACCACAGGTTTCGGGTTCAAGTCCCGGCGGTGCCATGGATGCTAGTAGTGGTTCGGAATCCACTTTAAGCCGTAGGTCCCGGTCTCATAACTGTAAGCGTCACGGAGCAAAAAGTCAGACTTCTACCTACGGGTGCTCCATCACAACAGAAGCTGCCCCTTTCCCTCCATCCATGAGTAGATCACTCATGGGATGTTCGTCCCGCAATGCAGGACATTGAGGATTAGTCACAACAACAACGTATTTTCCTCAATTCCATCTGAAGTATTCCATCTATCCAGTTTCAACAAGTATTTTTAAAGATAATTAAAAAACACATTATTATTGATTCAATTCCAAACTGTGATCCTCCATAACAGGGGCCTCCAAATTCCTGCCTGCTGGTCAACACCAGCCTGAAAGCATCATCAATAAATCCCGTGACAGTTTATATTGAGTTCATTACAAAATTTACAATGTAAGTCTTTTCTTCTTCAATGGACGGCCTAATGGCCAATTGGCTAGACTCTGACCTTTGGTACCACAGGCTTCAAATTCGAATCCTGGCGGTCGCATGGATGTTTGTCAGTGGTTCGGAAGTTCCTTTCTAATTAGCCCAGAGTGTGCAAAAAATGACCGTAGAGCGACAAACCAAACCAATCTTTTTCAATGGCGCAGCAACCCCATGGTGGGCCAAGACCATCTGCCTATTGACAGATTAGATGTTTCCTTTTTACTGGGTAAGATTGTTAGCTCATTGCGCAACAGTCTTATTAGACAGGGTCCTATGACTTACAATGGATTACAAACATCCGTACAACAGTCGGGACTCGAACCCTAAACCTGCGATACCGAGCTCTAGTCACTTGGCCATAAGGTCCGACAATGTAAGTAAACCATTTTCTTCTTCTTCATTGACGCAACAGCCCCGTGGTAAGAAAATCCGTCTGCTGACTGTCAGAATTTGAGACAGGTGAGGTTATCTTCTTACAGAGTAGGGTTGTCAGCCGTACGCTCTACTGTCATATTAGACTGGAACCTAAGGTTTAAAGTAAATTTCAAACCACTACAAACATCAATGGTACCCCGGAGGCTCGATCCCGTAACCTGCGACACAAGCACCAGAGCGCTAATCAATTGACCATAAGGTCCGACAATGTAAGTAAACCATCTTCTTCTTTATTGGCGCAACAGCCCCATTTTGGGTCAAGATCGTCGCTCGATTGGCAGATTTCGAAACAGATTTTTTTTTTTACGGGCTAAGGTCGTTATCCCTACACCCAACGCTTTACACAGTCATATTAGACTGGTATCTACGGTTTAAAGTGGATTCCAATATTCTTAATATTGTATATATATTTAATAATAATACTTTCTTCCAAATTCTTATCTTAAACGGTTTCGAATACCATAGGCTCTCTGTACCATCAGAACTACTTACATTTCTGTTCCTTTGTGAGTATTTTCTTAAATATACTGAATAAAACACAGCATGCTTTGTGTGGCGTCCAAGGCCTTTGTTGGTCTCTTTAAGACTTACCCTGAAGTGGCAAAGTAAGCCTTTCTCACAAATTCTGTTATGTCTCTTTTTTCTCTCAAATTCTATTTGTTATGTCTCCTTTGATAACAAATTCGCCACAAATAAAAGCTGCCAGGACTGTCAACACAGCCAAGAACTCACCATTTGTTGAACACAAAGCAAACGAAAACGAAAAGAAACAGGAGGGAAAAAGAATGACATAAAAATTGCTCAAACCAGTCCAGCAATTCCCAATAGAGCCATCTGAAAAATATTTAATTCCTTCAGAGGTTATTTATAGATTCCAAGGGGCAAACAGCATTTTAACAATGTTAAATACTCATAAATCTTAATGTAAAGGCGATTATGAAACGATGTTTCAATTAAAAATTTTGATGTGTATGTTAAGAAAAATTGGTATATCCTGCAATGTTTTAATAGTTAATTTTGGATTCAACCTGGAAAAAATATAAAGGGAACTTAAAATTATTATAATGCAGTTATTGTTTCATTGGGGTTGATGGCCGAGTGGCTAGTGATATGGGCCACAGGTTTTGGGTTCGAATCCTGGCGGGGGCATAGTTGTTTGTTAGTGGTTCGGAATCCACGTTCAACTGTAATTAGCCCAAAGTGTGTATAAAATGACCGTTGAGCGACAAACCAAACCCAAACGTCTTTATTATAAAACCTGTGAGATTATTTGCTATTTAACGTTTCTGTATAACAAGAAAATATGTTAGATTTACAATTTTTCTATAGCATACGTTAATTTGAAACGAATATATTAACAGATTATTTTTATTTTTTATATAAAGTATATTCCTTTCAATAATAACTTTTGAATAATTGTTTTAGTCGGAGCTTAACCATACTTTATGATCTGTAACCGAGAAAAGCTTCGTACATGCCAAAGAATGGTTTTTAAGCGCCAAAATTCTCAATATAATATTTTTTTTTTAAATAATAAACTAAGCCTTAAAGAAAATTTAAAAGTGATTAAATGGAATTAAAAAAATGTAACTATTTTTAGCGTCCTGTGCCTTTTTTCTTCACACCTGCTAGAAGCTACTGGATCTCATTAAAGTATCGGCTCTTCTTTCATTTGCGAAGAGACAATGTTATCTTAACGAAAATAAAATTAAAAAAAAAAAAAAAAATAGCCATTTTTTTCTTTTTGTGTTAAGGTTTTTTTTTTTTCATTACAATGACAAGTTATTAAGCGACGTACTTGACAAACTCTTAGAAATCTTGTCTTTATGAAAGATATTCTATAAATAACTAATTTCTAGGGGAAATATTTTTTTCTTAAGTAAATATTTATTCCATCCCCCCACTAGAAATTAGTTATTTATAGAATATTTTTCATATAGGTTTTGATTTGAAATTTTGACTACTGAGTTTATTTCAGTTGCTATTTTTTGAATGCTGTGTAATTTAACCTGCAGTTATTCGATACTTGAAAGACGGATATATAGAATATTCAGCGTTTCCTAGGGTGTCTGAAGTCTTTTTTTTTGCATCTAAAAAACAAACATCCTTATTAGTTGTATTAGTGAAATTTCAAATCCTAACCCTTGAAAACCAATCCTGTTTAGCCCTCGTATGCACAATATGACCGTAGAGCGACAAACTTCGGGGAGAGTCTGTAGGCCAACTATTGCGCCGAGATGCGCTAAATATATTTCCTCTCGGGATGAAAGATATAAACAAACGTTTCTCAACGGGAAAGCAGGTGCGCTGCACTTCCTCTCTGGTGAGAGTCTCGACTGACCATTTCTCCTGTATGCCACAGGGGCTCTCTTACCAGTGTGTAGAAGATATTGTATATTCTACAATTTAAATAAAATTTTGCCTACACAATTACAATGGGCCATTGGTTAAAGTAAGATAAAAATTATGTTCAGATGCTTAAATTTGTTACTAGATCCTTCTTTAAAATATATAAATTATAATATATTTTAAATATATGATTTTAATTTTTTTTAATGGTTAATAAGGGTAATAAAAATTTAAAAAATGGATACACTTTTTTTAAGAACAGGGTGGCTACAGAAAACTGTGAAAAAAAAATTCTGACTAAACTTATAACATTTTCCTGAGTTACTGCAATTATATTATATTATTTTCCTGGCTTTCTCCCTACTCAGAATCATTGTATGTGCAACTTATATGTTATTAAAACACTTTTACTAGTTATTTAATATAAAAAAATATATTTTACTGTTAAATTTAATTAAAATTTTTATGAATTTAATTAAAAAAAAAAAACCAGATTGAACAACCAAAAAATCTATTAAAACAATATACTACAGTACCTCTGAATTTGATAAGATAACGACTTTTTCTAAAATGAATGCAGATCAATTATTTATTTAAAATTATTTTTAGATTGGGAAGTAAATTTTTTTTAAAAAAAAGGATTTGCATTATTTAACTATTGTTTCCATCTTTTTCAAGAAATTCAAGAATCTCGAAAAGAAATAACAAAACATCACGAAATGGCGAACGGCAATTCTCCCTGAATAAGTTTTTTTTAAAGGCGACACCGTACCATTGAATTTTGTTTTTTCCCCTTTACATATGTAAAGGTGAAAAAACAAATTGCAATGGAAAACCAAGGAAGAAAAGAATTAAAAATTAAACATACAAATAACAAATTAAAGCATGCTTTCAATATGCTAAAGCAATGCATATGCTAAAGCAAACAAAGTAACAAATATCTATCAACGCAGATGCTAAAGGATTGTGAAATTAGGTTTAAAGAATGAATTTAAATTAAATACACAACAAATATTAAAATAAAATAATAATTAATAATTAAAAAAGTAATAAAAACCTTATCTTTACTTATTCTTACTTTTAAAATAGGCTTAAGTAAATAGTATGACTACAAATAATAATACGACCATAAGCAGAGTACATTTACTAATACTTTATTAATTAGTAAAAAGGCACACACCACACATTAATGAAAGATACGTTTAAATATGAGATCAAAAACTGGATCATCTCATCATAAAAAAATAAGGTTGTTGCAAAATGAGTAATCATGCAAGTCGCTAAGCGTGTTTTGCAACAAAATCGCCAATCGCGCACATGCTTGATCAAAAATACTCTCGTCGGAAAGTTTTTCCTGATTTTTAGTTATTTTTACGAAATAACTGAAAACTACGAAAATTACGAAATAACTAACGCTTTTTCTAGATCGATAAAATTTTTTATTTTATTTATTATTTATATTATTGAAAATTTTGACTTTTGATTAGCTCACCAGCCCCTCTGAAGAACTAATTAAATTGTTTGGTAAAAATTTTCCAGCAGTTCTTGAGAACAAGAAAAATACTATGGCGTTTTTTTTTTTTTAAATATTTACAAGAACATCATAAGTTTTATGATAGAATCTTTTCTACACTATCCCAAGAACATGAAGAATATTTCTGTAGAATTTTTTCCGTAAACATTCTCCAAAAACATTTTCTCCATTCTCAAAAAACAAGCAGAAATGCTGCATGGCACTTCTGCATTAAAGAACAGTTGACACAAAAATTTTGAATAAGATACTAAAAACAAAAGTCAACTGTCTCCCTTTATACAAACTTTCCCAATTTACGAATCTTGCATTTTCATTTGTATGTCTGCGAAATGCATAAATTGTTCATGTGAATGTGTATTTCACAAAGAAATAAGTAAGAAAATATATTTTACAATGGTAAATTTACTTTCACAAAAAGCGAATGCTTCATTTATGATTCTAAGTTCGAAATAAAAACCTCTGAAAATCTTTTGAAATCTGAAGCATCTGGATTGAAACCTTAAAGAACACAAAAAGAAAAAAATATTGAATTCAAAATGTACAGCATATATTATTACTTTTTAGTTACATTTTAGCCTACTAGTAAAAAGCAAACTAAGTTTAGTCTGAAGGAATTTAAATATTTAAATTTTCTAAATTATTCCTTTTCGGGGATGGGACAGGGATTACGTTCGAAAAGAGAAGCGAAGATCACATGCTTAAATTACGTCCCGCTTAATAGTAACAACAGTGGTCTTTAGTTCTTCATTGAATTGCAAATTAGGACAGACATAAAAACGTGGACAAACTATTCTTTTTCAATGTGTTTGATATGTACTCAGTCAAAAGAAGTGATGATTCTTTTCCTATAGTTAAAAACAAGCTTTCTTTGTTACTGTTACAGATTTGCGTTTTTTGTTGTATTAACATTTAGTTCTTCATTGAATTGAAATTAGGACAGACATAAAAACGTGGACAAACTATTCTTTTTCAATGTGTTTGATATGTACTCAGTCAAAAGAGATGATTTTTACTACTTTAAAAATTCAAGAAATTGTTACTGATTTGATTGTATTTTGTAATGAATTTGTTGTTGTTGTTGTAGTATCCCTCATTGAAGGATGGAAGGGAGGGGCAGCTTCTGTTGTGATGAAGCACCCGTAGGTCTGATTTCTGCTCCGTGTCATTCAGGAAGAGGGCAGTGCCACTGAGACACGAGTTGGGCACAAAAATATTATTCATTTTAGATTTATTCATATGGCCACGATAAATTCATAAGTCAGAAAGTCCTTTCAATGAGTTCGAGGAATATAAGATGTTGCAAATCTTCAGGATGTCATCTTTGAGCTGGAGCCAAATTTGAAATACTATATGTGGCCAAGTATACGTTTATACATAGGTGTTGTAGTTCGAGCTCGAAATAAAGTCCTCATTATTTCCCCTTTACGAGCGGGCAGCCAGTCTTTCTTTGGAAAGTCGTAAATTATTTGATACGGGACAAAACTACGATCCCAGACCGAGCGATAATTCCATTTCTCCCGAAAGCCGCAAACGAAACTAAAAGCGTTTCAATTGCGGTTACAGGAAAACTTGCAGTTTGGTTTGTGAATCTGGAAATTTTCGCATGCTATGATGCACGTGGATTTAGAGTTATTCCCAGTTGTTGATGACACTAGGAAGTGTATTGTTATGCACCTTAAGTAAGATTGAATCTGCTGCATATCTGTCTTGAAATGCCCAATATTGCTAAACACTAAGAAATTTTAGTTTGAGGAATAACAAAATCATCATCGTTGACACAACATTCCCATGGTCAGCGAGGGCCGGCTGCCTAGTGGCGGATTTCTAGACGGCAAATGTTTTTTTTTCACTATGTAGGGCCTACGCCCAACGCTCTACAGTTGAATTAGGCCAAAACCTACGGTTTAAAGGGGATCCCGAATTCATCAAACATTCATGGCACTTGCGGACTCGAACCCAAAATCTGTGGCACTGAGCTCCAGAGCACTAGACACTCGGCCATTCAGGCCCCTATTTGTAAGGTTCACACCTTTCTACCCCTTCGGAATACAATGGAAGGAATTGCTTAATGTTAAATATTTTGGGTTTTGAATTACTACTATTAAACTACATCACACCACTATATTTAAAGCTGAGATGTCCCTTAACAATTTGGGGGTATAACAAAATACTTACTATATATTATTTTTATTAAAGTTTCTTTTTTAAATCTTGTAGCTTTATGATAGTAAAATAAAAAAAACCAGTTTTAATGCCATCTTGTACTGAATTCCATTCCCCCTTTTTTGCCCATTCTCTTAACTACTCTGTCCACCGCATAACGATGTTCCTTAAGGGCAGAAGTTAATGTCTATCTCCATCGTTTCAACGTCCTTTTCTGAAGGGGCATGCTTGGCAGGTTAAGCACCCGCGAACTGGATTTGGACGATGACATTCGAAACCAGAATTCACTCCGCGGAACAATGAGGAGATAAATCCTTGACCCCGTGTCGGGAGGGCGTCATCCCGCTTTGTCAACAAGCTGGAATATATATGCACATAAAAAACACTGAAGCAGCAGAAACAACTCGTTCAACTCGTCCGATTCGTTTCAACTTGTTTGAGTTTCTTTAATGCGTTCCTTAGCTGATTGCTTTTTCCAGTGCCGAGCTTTTATTTTTCTGACTTTTTCTTGGGTCGTCTTTTCTATGTAGTCTAAAACCTTGATTGTGTTGTTGTTTTTTATGCCACCACTGGGTCGACAGCAACATCTACACTAGGAGTGGCCAACGCGGAATGGCTTTTTAATAATTATTAACTATATATATATATATATATTATATAGTTATGTATTACAATAAAAGTAACCATTTTAATTTTATTAATCATACTCTTTTAATAAAGTGTAGATGAATGATGAAGAAACTCAACTCGTGGACTAGTGGCGACGTGCGCAGTTAAATTGCAGGAGGTCAGGACGAAATTCGAATCCGCTGGCGCCATTCTTGTAGTCACTGATTTCAGAAGCGAGGAGACTCGATGGCGGTTGTGTTAGTATATGAAAAAACATCTTGCATCGATAGTCATAGCAGGTAGGGTTTGTTCCCATACAACATACCAATGGCCAAGTGGCTAGCACTCTAGCCGTTGTTACCACAGGCTTCAGGTTCGAATCTTGGTGGTGGCATGGATATTTGTCAGTGGTTCAGAATCCACATTAAACTGTATGTCCTGTTCTAATTATCCCAACGTGTGCACAATACTGTAGAGCGACAACCAAACCAAACCATCAATGCGAGGAAGTTAGCCCTAAAAGGCCTTTAGGAGGGAACTGTCATCAACCGTAAGCGAGCTATTAGTAGTATACGTGAGGTCCATGAGGCACTGATGTAGAAACAAAAATAATTGTGAAGAACACGCTAAATAAAAAAGAACTAACTAAATAAAAATACACATATCTTTTTTAATTGAGACTAATATGTCCAAAAAAATTGCTGAAAATTTATTTTAAACAAAACTCCGCTTTTGGCGCTCCGCTCCGCCAAAGTTTCCGCTATCATACGGATTCTATTCATCTTCTAAGACTTTATAAGACGTTATGGGTATTTTCTATAAAGGGATGATTTAGAATGAAAAACACATTGCCTGCTTGCCAGACCTTCTGAAGGTCAGAAGATGCATTTGTGACGGCACATACAAATCGCTTAAGAGCCCCGTCACGTAAGATGCGTGTTATGGAACATCAGGATCCCGAAAACTTTTCCGCTTTTGACAGCTCTGATGGAAATGGATTCGTGGCGCCAGACGAACGAACCGATGGGTTTTTTCTTCTCGCCAAACTAATGCCAATAATACCTGAAGACATTGCTGTGATGGGAATTGATAAGCGGCCAAAGATCATGAATTTCGTCCCTTTTCGAATGCGAATTGCATTTTTAACCCGCAGTTATTATTGAAAGATTTTATCACGTATGATCATAAAGCCATATTTGGAATCTCGTAATGTCTTAATTTGAATGAATGATGTATTTTTCAAGGTTAAATAAATAAATTTCGAGGTTAATAAAATAATAAAGGTTAAATACATAATAATCGTAACACAAGTGCAGAGATCTGTTTTAATTAGTACTCTACAATAATAAATATTTTAAAAATTTGCATTTTAATATATCTTTATATATTTCTTCTGTACGTGTGTTTGTCACTGAACTCATTCTAAAGCACTGAACCGATTTGGATGAAATTTTTTATGCGTATTTGAGTGGTTCTCTGGTTGATTTAGATTTACAACTTGACCCGGTAAGTGGCGATGCAATCGATATAATTCTTCTGTATGTGTGTTTACTTAACTCTATTCTGTTAACGGGTACTCTTTAGATTACCCTAGTGGCAAGGTTTCTTCCAAATTTCGGTGGCAAAATATAGATGCAGTGCTATGGTACATCCTAGATGACGTTGAATCTGCTACATGTATGAAATTCTTATGGCGAAGGACCCCAGGTCAAGATGCCAAGCATTTGAAAACAGTTATATCATTTTGATGCACGAAGAAGTGAAAATACAGTGGAAATAGCATTTTTAAACGTTAGTCAAGAGACCCCCCTCCCCTTCCTCCCAAAAAACAACGTTATGTACGGAAAAATGCTAAAATTGGGGTCGGACACTTAAGTACTGAGCAAGAAATAAGCCTAATTTAGGTAATATACTTGTAATATCTGGCTCCTTTGGCCTATAAATGGTAACATTGTCCCTCTCTTCTTGACGAGGATTGTCGTAAATGTTGAGCTGAACGTATATTGATATGGTTTGTCGCTCGGTCATCTTGTGCATACGAGAGCTAAATACATCGGAACCTACAGTTTTAAGTGGATTCTGAACCACTACAAATATCCATGCCACCGACGGGACTAAAGCGGAATGTAAAGGAAACCAGCTGAGGCATAATTTTTGCACGTTTAGGAGTGTTATCTACTCCAAGTTTGAAATTTAACCAACTAAATATTGTTTTTACGATCGTTCTGATTATTTAAGAAGCAAAAGACACAAATTTATGATATTATTTAAGAAGAGAATACTCGTACCTTTTATTAATTCCTTTACAATGTCTGAGGTAACAATTTTCTAAATTTCGCTTTAAATAATTCAGCTATTTTGCATCGCGTCTTGTTTTATAAATTATATTAAAAATCCGCATTCGCAATTTATTAGTTTTCCTTATGTTTACATATAGGTTTGTGTAAACTTTCTCTTTTGGGTCTCACTATTTGAAAGGAAAGCTTCCACAATTTTCGAAACCTGAATGGCTTCCATTGCATCATGTCCTTCACCGGTATATCCGATTGTGAGTAACTTAGAGTCAAAATCTTTGATATCAGGGCGTTTGCGTATCAAGCTAGATAATCCATGAAATCTGAAACTCTCTCCTTTCTCGAACTATTGCCTTTCACCTCATGCTAACCACCATTTTCAAACGGACTTGAGATAGATTTATATATTTTCTTCTTACTGAAAAATCATATCAAGAGATTCTATCCTATTTATCAGAAGAGTCTTCCCCCTTTACAAGTTGATTTCGATAGTTCACTTTAAACAATAGAATGATCCTCAAATTACAAAATTGTTTGTTCAATTGCCAGAGAAAAAGTCCGGCCTCACAGTTCGTATCTTTAATAGGTACTACATAGGTTGTAGATTGAATAACTAACCAAGACATCTTACGTTTCCATAAGAGCATTTTTTGTGCAATTCGTTTTGATATCATACAGGACATTTATTTACTTTTCATGTCTTATCTAGAAGGAAAACACCTCACATATTTGAAATATCTGAAATAACTTCTTATCATCTTTATTACTTTTTGAGATAAGATGAAAAGAATCACCAAATAATATTACTATCGAAAAATTTTTTCAATTTGGGATTGAAGTATAGTTTTGTGAGCATGTTTTAGATTTTATTATAAGACATCATTTTAGGTTTTACTACAATTATAAACATTATTTCAGATTTTACTGCAATTGCAGACATTACTTTAGATTTTACTGCAATTATAGACGTTATTAACTATAATAATAATCATTATTTTAATTCTTACTGCAATCATAGACATTATTTTAGATTTTACTACAATTATAGACGTTATTTTGTCAGCTGGAAACATTTTACTTTGGTGATTAAGTAGTTCCCTACGAGAAAAAGTTTTTTTTCAAAGAGACTGCATGTCTTTGTGTACTCCTTCTGAAACTAAAACCTGAAGGCAGGTTAAAAAAATTATTTTGGAGATCATCCAATATTGAGCAAAATACTTATTAGTGGAGAGTTTCACCAAATTGTTTTTAAAATTTAAAAAATTATTCGGAAATTTTAAATTATTTATGGATAAGTCAGCAATTTTTTTTATATGTTTATCGGTATATTCCTTTATCTTGTAGCGGATTACAAGATTATTAAATAATCAACTGCGCGTGGGAACAAACAAGCCTGAGACGCTAAATAATTTCATCACCTTTGAAATAGAACGGGTTGCGTTCAGTGGTCGTAACTAAATAAACACAGGTGGGTGTGTTTACATTGAAAACAATATGTTTCATTCTCGTAACTAAAAACAGTTTCTTTTCAAAAATCTCCCACGCGGAGGAAGCTTTATCGAGAAGAAGATCGTGAATAATTTCTGTCTCGACAGTATTGAAAATGTTTTTATTAGAATATTCTCCTATGAAAGACAAATTTTTTTCCCCATCCACTCTTAGTATAGTCTCAGATTCGACTTCTGAAACCTCGCCAGAAATGAACTTGAAAGAAAAATGATACAAAAGTAAACTTTATTGAAGTAAACATGTAGGAGGAATGATAAATGAAAGTAAACTTGTAGGATAAACTATGATATGGATGGTATATAAGTAAACATGTAAATGAATAAATTGAATAAAGAAGTAAACTCGTAGGATAAATGAAATAGAAGTAAACTTATAGGAAAATGCTTTGGAAGTAAACCTTGTAGGTTAAATGATACAAAAGTAAACTTGTAACATAAATGTTACAGAAAATAATTCACCAAAAGAATACTTGTAGGATAAATGATAAAGTAACTTATAAATTATACAGAAGTAAGCATGTAGGATAAATGATGTAGAAGTAAACATGCAAGATAAAAGATACAGAAGTAAATTTGAAGATAAATGTTACAGAAAATAATTCATCAAAAGAATACTTATAGGATTTAAACGATACAGAAAATAATTCACCAAACGAATACTTGTAGGATAAATGATACAGAAGTAAGCATGTAGAATAAATTATATAGAAATAAGTATGTAGGATAAATGATGTAGAAGTAAACATGCAAGATAAAAGATACAGAAGTAAATTTGAAGATAAATGTTACAGAAGTAAACCTGCAAGATAAATGATACAGAAGTAAATTTGTAAGATAAACGATACAAAAGTAAACATGAACGATAAATGATATAGATGTAAACATAAGTAAATTTGTAAGGTAAATGATTCAGACAGAGAAGATAAATGATACCTTTTCTAAAGGGATCTGCCGTACATGTTTGAAGTTGTGAATCTTTAAATTCCCAAAATAGAACCCATTTTACTGCTTTCTCTTTCAGAATGCGGCCATTTTCAAAATTGCTGTTGCACGAACTTCGTTCTCCCAAAGAAGAAATTTTCCCTTTTCTCAAATGACGGCGAATACTTGGTTTTTCTTATTTTAGACAATTTACGGATTTTTCCCCCAAATGTTTCAGCACACTATTTGCTTGCTTTAAAAATCTTTTGAAATGTTCTGTTTGAAATCTTAAGTAATTTAGAGAAAGACTATTATAAGAACTGCCATTGCTATCTTTCGCTTGTTGATGACCTCTGCTTTTTTTCAGATCTTTATTTTTGACGCTATACTTGTATTACCGCCAATAAATGATAATTCACTACGAGTATCAATTTTTTGTTTTGTGGTTTCTTATCCCACTTGGTAGGCATCAGACCAAGCCCACGAACCCGCATGGACTCATGGTTGAGGGGAAAGGAGGCAGCTTCTGTTGTGATGGAGCACCTGCAGGTAGAATTCTGATTTTGCTTCGTGACCACTCTACTGTCATATGAGACCTGGCGCTCGGTACCACAGGTTTCGGGTTCGAATCCTGGGATGATATGGATGTTTGTAGTGGTTCGGAATCCACGTTAAGCCATAGGTCCCTGTCTCATATGACAGTACAGCATCATAGAGCCTAATCAGATTTCTCACCCACATCCTTCCCAAATTATGAAGGGGTAACTTAACTCTAGGCACAGTGATGTGATGTGGTGTAGTAGTAATAGTCATATGAGACCTGAAACTACTGCTTAAAATGGATTCCAAACCTCTATAAACATCCATGATCATGCCGGACTCGAACCCGAAACCTGGGGCACTGAGCGCCAGAGAGCTAGACACTCGGCCATTCAGGCTCATCAATTTCTTTCTACATCTAAAGACCATAACATCCAATAAGATAAAAAATATCTGCCCGCCAATTAGAAAGGACAAAGAGAGACGGAAGATTTCGTGTACTGCGTCTGTTGGCAAGAAATATTATTTTTTCATTACCAATTACTGATTATTACAGGAAAATTGAATAAGTTTTTTCCACTGAAAAAACGTTTAAAGCTGAAAAACATTTCACAGTTTTGTCTTTTATGTTTAATCCTCAGTGTCCTGCAGTGAAGGACGGACATTTCATGAGAAGGAGAGAAGGGGGTTGCATCTTCTATTGTGATGGAGCACCCGCAGGCAAAAGTGTAACCTGGCTTCGTGACGCTGAATAAGGAAGTGCCTGCCGGGAGGACTTTTTGGGGAGCCACCCCGCATTTGCGCATCGTATGGGAGAAAACCTGGAAAATTCCCACCAGGTAGTAGAAAGCAAGATGCTGAACATCACAAATGCCATCGAGTCTCCTCGTCTTTTGTAACAAACTAATAAAGCCGTCAGCGGATGGAACATCATCTCTAATTATCGGGGCCTGATGGTCAAATGGCTAGCACTCTGGCCCTCGGTATCACAGGTTTAGTAGTCGAGTCCCGGTTGTGCCATGGATGTTTGTAGTGGTTCGAAATCCACATTAAGCCGTAAGTCCCAGTCTCATATGACTGTAAGAGCGTCACAGAGCCTAATCAGATTTCTGACCCACATCCTCCCCAAATTATAAAAGGGTAACTTAACTCTAGGCACAGTGATGTGGTGTGGTGTTGTAGTAATAGCCCTAATGCTCACCAGCGTGCAAGTTGTCGCTGAGTCACGAGTTGAGCTATATTTTACAGTGATGATGTTAAACTTCTGATTTTTTAATTTGCAAGTATAAGAAATTATTTGTGTCCAGCTAGAAATGTACGGGAAATCATTAAATACGTGACACCTAAATCATGGTTGTACTAGATTAAAACATTCAGCAAAGTAACTGAAATTCTTCTCATAATAACAAATCAATAAAGCCGGGGAATTAATTCCTAATTAGAAGAGAAGAATTTTTTTATTAACTCAAGTGATAAATTAGAGTATTAGTGAGTTGCCTTTCTGACTAAAAGGAGATTACATTTTTAATTAACCATTTATTTCTCCGGTCATTTGTTTCTTGTCGGCTTTCTTAAGAAAAGGATAAAAGCTGTAATCCTCAACAAAGGCATCGTTCGATGGCCAATATTGATTTAAAGATGGCAAAAAGAAAAACACAGAAAATCCGATTAATTAAAATTACGTTCTAAGGCATTCGTTAGAATTACCCACATTATTATTTGCATTTAATGAATATTTTGTAACACTCGATACTTCATTACCTAGGGCCTGAATGGCCAAGTGGCTAGTGCTCTGGCGCTCGGTACCACAGGTTTTCGGGTTCGAGTCCCGGTGGTGCCATGGATGTTTGTAGTGGTTCGGAATCCACTTTAAACCGTAGGTCCCGGTCTAATAGGTTCGTAGAGCGTTGCGGGGGTTATTGTTACTCCGCGTCCATGGCTTTTCTTCAAGTTACACGCGCCCCTGGGTAATGCAAAGTGAGTAATGTCCGTGCAGCGCTTGCCTTAATGCATCCAAGACCAAGCTGTCCAATTGTTTGCCAGCTGCATTAGAAAGAAAAAAAACTTTCATTGCCTATTTTCACTACCCCCTTCCGTGATAGGTAGAGTAAAGGACACGAACGAATAAAAATTTATCTCGAAAGTACTTTCCTGTAAAAAGAAATGTTGTCAATCTTCTTTAATTTTTTAAAACTATATTTGCTTAAAAGAACTATCCAATGAAAAAAATTTCTTATTTTTCAATTCTTACTATTAGCTCACACTCTCCCTATATATATCTTGTTCCATTTTTCAATCGTGAATAAAATACTTTTTATTCATCCACTCAAGTTCAAATGCATTTCTTTGAACTTGCAGCGGTGACACTCGATGTTAATACAGTTTTTTTTCAAATATTAAATCAGTAATTAAATTTAATAGATTAATTTTAGTTTTTTAGATTTGAGTTGCATGTATCTGCCAATAGATGGCGCCAGATGTAAGAGAAAATTTCAACTTTATTTGTAAAGGACTTTTCTGCAGTAGAGTGAAAAAAAGTTAGGAACTGACTTAAAATTTTTTTTTAATATGACTTGTTTAATTGAAGTTTACAATTTGTTTTTTCTTCTTCATTGACGTTCCCACGGTGGGTCAATGCTGTCAGCCTTCTGTCAGATTTCGAGATGGGAGATGTTCTTCTTATACAGGGTAGGGTTGTCAGCCCTAAGCTCTACAGTCATATTAGACCAGGACCTACGGTTTAAAGTGGATTCCAAACCACTACAAACATCCATGTCATCGCCATGATTCGAACTCGAAACCTGTGGCACCAAGCGTTAGACAATCGGCTATCAGTCTCCTTACAATTTATTTCCTTATAAGAATATTTTCATATTAATCGGTATGTATGCATATTATCATAAAATAATAATCAATATTTTATTAACGGATTGATAAATGAGAAATAAGATAAAATTTAGTATAAATTAGAAGTTAAATTAATTGCAAATAATACAATTAAACCTGTTCTTACGGTACTTTTTGTGCGGTTTCTTTTGTACAATTTTTTTATGGGGTATATAAAAAATTCCATCAAAATGCATGTTATGAACAAAAATTAATTCAAAAATGTAATAAAAAAGAAGATAACATATGGCTGGCAAAAAAACATGCGAAATTACAAATAAAATAGCAGATGGCGCTGCTGATATTATGTCATCGCATTACGACGAATGTTAATAGATGCGGCTACATCGTGAGGTTTTGATTGACATATTTTCTATGTCGGACTTTTTTTTATGCGGTCCTTATTTCATCATCATCAGTGACTCAACAGCCCCACAGTCAGCCAAGATCGTCTGCCTATTGGCAGATTTGAAAAAGATGAGATGTTTTTCTTTTACGGGGTAGAATTGTCAGCACTACGCCTAACACTTATATTTGACCGGGACCTAAGGTTCAAAGTGGATTCCGACACACTACAAACATCCATGGCATAGCCGGGACTCGAACCCGATGCCTGTGGCACAGAACGCTAGTCACTCGGCCATCAGGTCCCGCTGTCCTTCTTTACCGCATAAAATTTTCTTTTTTTAATGTGTTACAAATAGTATATTTATGGCTACATATGAAATTTCAAGATAATTTTTATACGATTTCTTTCTTGCTGTCTCTATTCCCCGCTCAAAGACAAGTTTGACTGTAATATGTACTCAATTAAAACAGAAACTTCGAGCTTTCCTTTCAATGCATCTACGTATCTTCGTGAGAAGCCTTATCAATGCTTTTCTTAATTTAAGACAGTTGAAAGTTGGGTACGTGATGACACAATTCCTTACATCCTTATTTATCGGATTTCTTACGTCCTTTCTTATTGAATTGCTTACATCCTTATTATTCCTCCTATTTCATTTCATGAAAATCTGCAATCGAATAACATTTACGTAATATTACACCTACCGATTAAGCTTGTTAACCATTTAAAACATACGTATTAAATTCAAAATGGGAAAAAAAATTCAAAACTATTTTTCGTTTCTGGCACATTTCAAATTGTATTTATTAGAAGTGTCTAATTTTATAGAGCTGTAGCATTTTTTTCTCACGAGAAGAATTTTGGCATTTCTTTCCCAGGAGAGAGGAATGTTTGTTATTTATCAAATATATAATAAACCCATCACTCAAATTGGATAGCAGACGAGCTTCATTGTTTATAGTTATATTACATGCAATTAGTGTTTTGTACTAATGAGAACAACCTGTTACATAATCAAGCATAAATGCAACCTAAACAATCAAGCATAAATGTCACATTGCCAAATACGTTATCATATCGATTCAAAATATCACTGGCAGCCGAATTTCCTTTCTTTATGCCGCTTACAGTGCCATCTATAAATACACACTTTTCCCCCTTCTTCAAGTATCTTTCGTTCAAATTTGAACTCATTGCGGTTCTTTTGTGGTTTTGTGTGGGACTTTAATTATAATCACCTCGTATATAGTGCTGGTAAATAAAAATTAAAGTGTTCCTATGATCCTGTAAGTGATCCTCTTCTTTAAGCCGTTATAGATCTAGTAGAGGCCGAGACGCCACAGAGCCTTTCAAATTTCCCAATCTATAAATCTCTTCAATCGACTCAAAACGGTGTCCCCGGAGTGGTCTTTTGAGTTTAGGGAATAGGCAGCAGTTGCAGGTATGAATACGGTCGTTGTGGAACGATATGGGTTTCATTTTTGGCGAAAAGGTCACGAAACAATCAATGCAGTGTGAGCTGGCGCATTCAGTGTTTTCTTTACCATTCGAGATTTGACGCGTTTGAGGCCCAAAATGGAATTGACCGATCCTTTTGAAATTCCAACATCATCAGCAAGGTCTCTAATTGTAAATCGACGGTTTACAAGCACCAAAGCTTTAATTTTTTTTTTGTACGTGTGCTTCGTTGGTTGAGGTGGATGGTCGACCAGAGCACTCTTCGTCTTCCCAAAGCGTTCTCTGCCTTCTTTGAACAGTTTATACCCCTTGTAAACATTTCTTTCGGATATAGGAATGCTCACCGAATGCCTTCTGCAGCATTCTATACGTTTCCGCAAACAAAATTTAATGCAAGTTCTTTGCTCAATTTATTCAGACATTTCAAAAATCGCCGGAATCCGTTTTAGCGTCTCGCAAAGCCGAGCGCAATACAAACACTAATGAATATTTTGACGTCAAATTTCACACCGATGTCAAGGACAGTGCCAGCAACCTAAAAAAGAAAACAAATTTAAATTCCGTAAGGCCCGGGAATTTTAAATTGAAAATTGGTCTTACTTATTGGACCCAGTTGTACTATTTTTTCCCCAAGTTCAGTACGTAATGGGCAAGAAAATTTTCTTTCGTAGCATTACTCTTTGTAAGCCACTGATGTAATAAGTGATTTCTGGTGATGACGGAGGTCCACTAATGCTGTAAGCAATCCTCTTAATCCCTTACTCGCTTCCCTAATCCTATTTATGTTCTGATCAAATAATCTCGGACGGTATATTAAGACTCTGCCCAAAAGCTGGTTAGGACGGAAGAAAGAAAAGAAATGGGGAAAGAAAAGAATTGCCTTTAAAGGAATGCATTCGTAAAAAGTAATCGAATAACATATAAAAATATTGTAGATAAAAACGATTGAGTAAATTAAAAGAATAATATGAAAAACATAAGATAAAATAGGTTAAAGTAAAGGCTATGTATTAGTCTATGCAAAGTATATAAATAGAAATTTTTTCATACTTACAGAATGAGAATTATTATTATTCTTTTGATTTCATTTTATTTTTGAAAAATCAATTTTTTAATATGAAATATCTTCTATTTTCATTTCGGTTGCTTATAAAATAATTTTTGTTGATATGCGTTTTTTATTTATAGTATAGCTAGTATTTTATAGTACGTTTATTTAGCTTTTGATTTATAGTATATCTAGTATCTCATTTTAAGTACATATACATTTTGATTTACGGTATATCTAGCATCTCATAGTAAGTTTATATAGGTTTGGATTTATGGTATACCTAGTATCTCATTGTAATCTGCCAGTAGGCAGGCGGACTTGGCCCTGGGCATGGGGTTGTTGCGCCAATGAAGAAGTATCTTATGATACGTGTATACACGTTCTGATTTTATAGTATATCTAATAACAAGCCTGTAAACGTTTTGATTTATAATATATCTAATAATTGTAATTTATAATATATATCACATTTCCTTCCTTCCTAATTTCCCTTGTCGCCGTTATTCGCATGGCCTCCAAGATCTCCTGATCTTACACCATAGAATTTCATTTTATGGAGTATATTAAAGATATTGTTTATAGACCACTATTGCCGAAACCGTCAATGAATTTAAAAAGAACCAATCACTTCTGCATTAAGAACCATTGGCAATTTAAACCTCAAAATGTGTGAAACGAACTTGATTACAGATTTGATATTGTCCTGCTATGAAATATTCACACTGGAAAACTTGTCAAGTTTTTATTAATAACTGATTACAGTAAATGCAGTAATTTTAAAAACAAAGTTTGATAAAATCGGCGTTTCATTTATAGTAACCTTTTATGAAATAAATTTTTCATCAAATAAAGCAAAACCAAAAGATAAAAAATATTTCCTATGTTAAAATTTTCTTTCTTTTATCTGTTGTAAAAATCCCGTAATTTCCTAAACCCAAGCAGAATCCAATTTAAGAAGCCAAGTAACCCTTTTAACCAATTCGGTGCTTACACAAAACAGTGAACAAATGCTCTCCTTAGACGCTTATTAAAAATCGGCCCTTATTTAATTATCGGGAAGGAGATAACTTGGAAATCTTCCAAGTGACCAATCGAATAAAGGTGCTCCCGCATGGCTTGCCCCTATGAGCGCTTTAGCTTCCCACCGGTCTCTGATTAGGGTAATTGTTTTCCTTTTTTAAACTAACAATTCGGAGAGTTCCCTTTAACCACTCAACTAGTTTATTGACTGAATTTCAAAAGATTTCATTCAAATATATTTACGCCCGTACAAATCTTTAGAAGGATAGAGAAAATTAATTGGATTTAATAAATTTAATTTCTCGTTAAAGTTGCCGAATTTTCCATCTAATCAAGGATTTGTTGGGTTAGTAAGAATATTAAATATACCCATGCTGAAATTTAATGGTTGGTCTACAGAAATGAATGCAGATTTATTTCTGGAAGGATGTGTATTAAGATCTAATAAAAAGTTTTAATAAAAATACTGTTAAAATGTTATTAAAATTTGGCCCTTCTTTAAGGCTTTACTTATTAAAGTATTTTCGATTACGATGATTATCAGGGCTGATTACGATATTATTTCGCCAGAGAATTTAAATTGTGTGAATTAAACTATAGTTTGACTAAGAATGAATTATTGCAAATAAAAATTACTCCAATTATGAGTTGGGTCTTGAAATATTATTGTACTTTGGCTAAATCGCAAAATAGTGGCCATTGGGACTTTGCCAACTTTTGGTAGCCAAGTGGAGAAAAATTGTCAAATGTGGTAACCAATGTATCTCCTAATGCCTGATTTGCCATGATTAATTAAGTGGTTTTTATTGGCCAAGTGTAATTAAGTCGATTAATTCAATTACTGGAATGTTCTGGAAGAATTAGGAGCAGTTAATTTTAATAACGATTCCTCATTGATTGGTCAGCACACAAGGAAAGAAAACAATCCCAACCGTATGAACTGGTAACGAGTGAAAGGAATTGTTATTAAAATTAACTGTTTCTAATTCTTCCAGAACATTCCAGTTATTGAATTAATCCACTTAATTACTCTTGGCCAATCATGCTATAGAGATACCTTGGTTACCACATTTGCCAATTTTAGATTACTTGGCGGCCGAAAAGAGTCGCCAAATCTCAACGGTCCCTATTTTGCAATTTATATTCTAGTACTTTCCCGATACAGGGGACCAATTTAGTTATCAGCAGATTTTCTTTTGTTTTTGGAGATTTTTTTATTCATAAATTTAAGAAAACAGTAAGTAGTAAATTATTGCTTTCTTTATACACTTATTTAAATATCGGGTAGGGGATAATTTGAAAATTTTCCAAGTGACCAATCTAATAAAGGTGGTCCCACATTCATTGCCCCCTTATGAGCGATTTAGCTTCCCACCGGTCTCTGATACGGGTAATTGTTTTCCTAACAATTCGGAGAGTTCCCTTTAACCACTCAACTCGTTTAAATATAGACTGAATTCCAAAGATTTCATTCGAACAAAATAATACATCTTTTTTACATCCGTACACATCTTTAGAAGGATAGAGGAAATTAATTGGATTTAATAGATTTAATTTCTATTAAAAGTTTACCGAAATTTCCTTTTAATCAAAGATTTGTTGGGTTAGTAAGAATATTATATATACCATGCTGAAAATTAATGGTTGGTCTATAGAAAGAATTAATCTTGTAAGGTAATTAATATTGGAGAATCATGCAATAGGAGATGTTTTGTTTACCACATTTGCTAATTTTCGCCTATTTGGCGGCCAAAAAACGTCGCCAAATCCCAAAAGCCCCCATTTTGCAATTTGGCCATAATCTTTACTCCAATTATGAGTAGAATTGCAGGCTCTTGAAATATTACTTTGGCCGAATCGGAAAATAGGGGCCTTTAGATTTGGCTACTTTTTTTTGACCGTCAAGTGGACGAAAATCATTAATCTTGGCCAAATTAATTTTGTAAAGTAATTAATCTTGGCCAATTATGCAATAGGAGATATTTTGGTTACTAGGTTTGTCGATTTTAGCCTTCTTGGCGGCCTAAAAAAAAGGCGTCAAATCCCAACGGTTCATATTTTACTATTTGGTCATTGTCTTTACTCTATACACGAGTTTGACATTTTCGTTATAAAGTACTATTTTATACTTTGTATGAGTTTATTAAAAACAATCTTTTTATTAACGTTAGATAAAAGTTAAGAAATAACAGAGTATTACAATTTTAATTTCTATTGTTAATGCAGTCTTTTTAAATATATCGCATATTTCTTTGTGTAAGATGAGAATTTTTAAGCTGAAGTGAGGGGGTAGGCTTATATGCAATCAACTCATCTTGCAAAAAAAAAAAAAAAAAAAAAAAAAAAAAACCCAACGAGTTTCGGGTTTTCGGCTTAAAAGTGGAATCCTTCCACGATTCTATAATTATACGTCTTTAAATGTGTTAAATATACTATGTCTCTAATGGTATGTGTGTGGTGTTTGTGCGTGTTGTCAATAATCTGTGCCTCAAGTATCTCAACCCCAAACCACACCCAGTTACAATCTAGTTGCCCAATCTGTACACTACAAAAACAATAATTGTAGAGAATTTATCAATATACAGGCTATACATTTAGTATTAACCTGTAAGGAAAAATATGTAAGAATCTCTTATACTCAGAACCACAAATAAAATCTGTTTTGTATTCAAGTACTTTACATAAATTTCAATATCATTCCTATCTCTTAAACTGATAATGTAATAAAAATATCTCTTAGTTTATTATCTATATTAAATCCATATAAATGTTAATACAATTCAAATCGGTAACAAATAAAGCTTGTTTCTAACTGTAGGAAAAGAATCATTACTACTTTTGACTGAATATATTAGACACATTGAAAAGAATAGTTTGTCCAAGTTTATATGTCTGTCCTAATTTACAATTCAATGGAAAACTAAATAACACTGTCGTGACTATTAAGCGAAATGTAATTTTAGCATGTGATCTTCGCTTCTCTTTTCGAATGTACTCCCTGTCCCTTCCCCGAAAAGAAATAATTTCGAAAATTTAAATATTTAAATCGTCAGTCTGAGCGTAGTTTGCTTTTTACTCAGTAGACTAAAATATAACTAAAAAGTAATAATATATGCCGTAAATTGTGAATTCAATATTTTTTCTTTTTGTCCTCTTTAAGGTTTCAATCCAGATGCTTCAGGTTTCAAAAGATTTTTAGAGTTTTTACTTCGATCTTAGAATCATAAAAGAAACATGCACGTTTTGTAAAAGTAAATTTACCATTGTGAAAATATTTTCTTCTCTTTGTAAAGTACACATTCACATTCACTATTTATGCATTTCGCAGACATGCAAGTGAAAATGTAAGATTCGTAAATTGGGTAAAGTTTGTGTAGAGGGAGACAGTTGACTTCTGTTTTTAGTATCTCATTTAAAATTGCCACGCCAGCTGTTCTTCAATGCAGAAGGCAATGCAGAATCTCTACCATGTGATTTCTTGTTCTTGAAGAATGCAGAAAAAAAAATTGTACAGAAAGATTCTTCTTGTTGTTGGGACAGCGTAGAAAAGATTCCACCATAAAACTTATATTGTTCTTGTAAGTATTAAAAAACTCCATAGTATTTTTTCTTGTTCTAAAAAAATGCTGAAAATTTTTTACCATACAATATAATTTGTTCTTCAGAGTGTCGAGAAAACCGAGAAATCAAGGAAAAGTCGGGATATTTTATCGATTTGAAAAGTCAGGTAAATTCATAAAAATATCAAAAAAATCAGGAAAATTTTCTGATGAGAGCATTTCACGATAAGCATAAGCGCGATCTGCGATTTTGTTGTTTAACATACTTAGCAATTTGGATCGTTACTCATTTTACAGCAACCTTACTCCTGGGAAACTTTTTGCACAGTTTTCTGAAGACACCCTGAAATTTTACCAAAAAGAATTTCTCACACGAATTTTTCGATCATATTAGACAGGGGTTTATCGTTTAAAGTGGATTCCGAACCACTGCAAACATCCATAGCACCACTGGGAATCGACACACGAAACGTGTGGCACCGAGCGCCAGAGAGCTAGCCACTCTGCCATCAGGCCCCGGTGTTATTAATATTTTAGTTAAATCTTAATTTAAATTGTTTTTTAGTGTTTTTATCTTTTATAATGTAAGAAAGAAATTCAAAATATCAGAATGCTTTACAAAAAAAAAAAAAAATCGTATATATTTATATATTCTCCTTCATTAAAAGTTTCTGTGTCCAGCGATGTGGAAAATAATCTCTGGGTTAAAACTTGCAATTTACTTTCTTGTTCAAACAATTCCCCAAGAGAAATTTATTTTCAATGTCTAGTCAGTTGAAAAAAAAAAAAAAACCAGAAAATGTATTCAGCGAAAGAGAAATAATGAAAAGTGGTTTCTCCATTCTTTCAAAAATAAAAAAGAAAAGAATTCTAACTTGCATTTAAATAAACTGATACAAGCCGAAGGAAAACTAAAACATTTTATTTTTTTTTTTATCAGCATCAGGATTTATTTAACAACTAAAAAAAAATTTTCATCTTTTTTTTTTTGGTAGATAATAAGTGTTTTTTTAAAGTGAGATTGAGAGATTAACGAATGCAAATTACCAAAGTAAACACAAAAAAGTATTACATTACAGTAAATAAACGTGCATATGAAAGTTTAATTAAATTTTAGTTTAAGAAAAAAATCTAAATATATTTTTTTCATTAAATTGCAAATTTATATTTTTTAACTTTTTTAAGAAAAAAAAACACATTGAATCCTTGATTATTTGAATTTGGTAGGGCATTTTGTTTGAAACTAATTTATTTCTTTAGTGAAAACTAGAAACTATTTATTATGTTTTGCTGTTTCGAAAAACAAAATTTACATAAACGATTGAATAAAAAATATTATTTGATATAGAGAAAAAATAATGATACTATTGCTAAATCTGATTTAAACTGAAATAATCATTGTTTTTTTAATTCAAGCTTTGCAACTAAGTCAATAGTGCAATATTTTTCTCACGAGAAGAGTTTTGTTTTATTCGAGAGGTTTGGTTTGTCGCTCTACGGTCATCTTTGCACATTTTAGGCTAAGCAGACCGGGACCTAATAGTTTAAAGTGGATTCTTCACAAACATCCATGGCACCACCAGGATTCGAACCTGTATCCTGTGGTACTGAGCGCAGAGCTCTAGCCACTCGGCCATTCAGGCCCTTTATTCGAGAGGAGAGGAATGTATTTATTTGACAAGTATATAATAACAACATATCTCTCAAATTGGACGGCAGACGAGCTTTATTGTGGATAGTTATATTAAATGCAATTTTTTTTTACTATTTAGAACAACCTGTCACTCAAATCGGATAGCAGATATTCAGTATCATGCATTATGAGGAAATTAGAGAATGTCTGTGCGACCTTCACAGGTCTAAACAACCACACATTGAATACGAACTATACCATGAGTTGTTCCATCGTGATTAGTAATAGATCATGAGCTAAGAAATGTTTACTCCTGGGAGAAGGGAGGGAAGGAGAGAGACCCCCTTCCTTCTTGACGGATAGTCTTAAAAATGAGATTTTTGCGACGAGTCATCCAGAAGTGTTGTTCTTCTTTGCTAGGTCAGCCGCAGAGCAGGCAATTAGATTCGTCGTAGGCTCGAGAACTCTAAAAATCTCCGACCTTGTAGTGAACTGTACTTGTGATTTAATTGTTCAGTAGTGATCAAATTTATTTTTTTTTTTTTCATATCTTTGTATAATAATTCAGAGTTCATTATTTGTATATATATATATATATATATCCTCTTCTTGAAGCCGTTATAGGTCTAACATAGGCCGAGACGTTACAGTAATCAAGTACTATATGTATTAAATTAATTACATAAAATCGAAACGTGATACAAGTTATTTTTAAAATTTAAGTGTTAAGGTGAAAAATTAAAAATATATATTTTAAAAAAAGTAAATAGAATATAATAAGAATACATAATTAAAGAAGAGTAAATCATCTATAGCTCTTCCAATAGACAAAAAAAAAAAAATTATGAAATACTTATTAATAAAAAAAAAAAAATCGACGTAATGCAAAAACGAATTCAAAAGTCTACATATTTTTTTTTTTATGAATGAATAAAAAGTTTGACGACAACTTTTATTGTAAATCATAAGAATATTTATTTATAGAAAAATGAATTTAATTGAAAAATACTTTACGAATGTTATTATCGCAAAACGGATCGAAATTTTAATTATTTCCTGTGATGTATACTACTTAATTAGTACATTTTTAGTTTCACATAAAAAAGGGCATGAATCATCCGGGGATTATACGCCGCTACGGATTACATAAAAATTTCTATTTTCCTGGCCGAAAATGATGCCTATTGGTTTTATGGCTCAGATTATAGGTCTTACTCTGGATTATAAGTTATAGATTATAGGTCTGGATTAGATTATAGGTCTTACTGGTTATGTGGTGTCGGGGATTATAGGGCCGAAATTAAGCTACCTAGTTATAAAGCACTGAGGATTACAGGCCAAAAATACTTGCAGATTCTATGGTTAAAAATATAGGCCTAAATAAGGTAGGTCGAATCGTAGACCGAAATTACTTCTACTGGTTATAAAGTGATGTGAATTATATGCTCAAAAGAACACCAGCTAGTTATATGCACTGAGCATTATAGGTCTGAAATTATGTTAGTTAGTTATAAGACGCTGCGCATTACACGTTGAAAATGATGCCTGCTGATTATAAGACTATATCATAGGGCTAAATAAGATAGACCAAATTATAGGCCTTGTAGGGAAAAATGGAAATTATAGGAGAATAGGCCGAATTATAGGCTCGAATTTACTGTTATATAGTGTGTGATGTGGATTATAGGCCGAAAAAGACGCCGGCTGGTTAAATGGTATTGCGAATTATAGACCTGAAATTACGCTTGTTGGCTATTTGGCGCTGTTGATTATAGGACTGAAATTACGCCTGCTGGTTATTTGGCACCATGTATTATAGGCTGGACATTACAATAGAACTTTTTATTATTCAATTTTGTAATTTTATGAGGTTCAATTTATTGTTCAAAAATTCTAAAGCTATAATTTTCACATGCTAGCATGCATTATATAATATGATTTCAAATATATTCGTCGATTCCAGTTTCGGAGACATTCATTAACTCTGTGCCGTCAAAGCGCAAGTAAAGAGTTAAAAAAGTATTTGCCCTGGATCCTTACCTGCAGTCTCTGCAAGGGGTCGTCGCATCCCGCCGCCTTCTTTAGCAAGTAGGAGTACTCCATGTACTCCGATATTCGCTGCAGGAAGCTGAGGGGCTCGTTGAATTCCACGGGCATGGTGATGCTGGAGAGCTCCTGGAACAAAGACATAGGGTTCATAAAACTGCCTATTTCATCATAGGGTCTAAAAGGCTATAACATCAAAAATATTTTTCAACTATGTCATACACAGGGCCTGAATGGCCGAGTGGCTAGCGCTCTGGCGCTGGGTACCACAGGTTTCGGGTTCGAGTCCCGGCGGTGCCATGGAGGTGTGTAGTGGTTCGGAATCCACGTTAAACCGTAGGCCCGGTCTAATAGGATCGTAGAGCGTTGCGGGGGCATTGTTACTCCATGTCAGTGGCTTATCTTCAAGTGATACGCGCCCCCTGGGTAACGCAAAGGGAGTAACGTCTGTGCAGCGCTTGCCTTAAAGCATCCAAGACCAAGCTGTCTAAGTGTTTGCCAGATGCATTAGAAAGAAACTATGTCATACACAAACTAAAAACCAATTATCATGGTTAAAGTTATTTTTTTTTATGTCTGGCTCTTTGACGTTACTCATTCGTTAATAAAACAGGATATATTTAATATATTCAGCGTTACTTAGTTAGCATCGCTGAAAGGATTACTACACTGGACAGACAATGTGACACCACAGTTTTGAAGGGAAAATTTGAAGGAGGGCAATCTCCCTCCACCTCAAGGCCAATATAGGGGCATCCCTGCTTACCGATTGGCACACACCTCATCGGGAAATAGCACATGGAGGAAGGAAGGGTTTCTCATCCATCGATTGCTGAAATGTAGGGATTCAATATTATAGAATTAACATACTCCCTTATCACTTCTTATTAATTAATTCTTCATTTCTTATTAATAACAACTCATGGTATAGTTCATATTCAATGTGTGGAATTTTCGTATTACGTTTGTTGGAGTTCAAATCCAGCTACTGCATTTCTAAAGACTGGATTTGAACCTAAACAAAACCTAATATATAATTAATTATTTAGATAAGATAATACTTATGCAATACCATTTACTAATAGTCAAAACAATAAACAATTTCTGTTTTTAAGTGTAAAACTCACAACAATGATGTTATATACTTTCAAACCTGTTTTTATGTGATCCTTTTTATGTGAGGTGTATAAAAGTAATTCGATGAAATGCACATTATGAATAAAAATTAATTTAAAAAAGAAAACTCACAGGTGGCTGTCAAAATAGCATGCGAAGTAAAAGATTACAACAGATGGCCTACCTCAATATTATATCATCTCATTACTACGAATTTTATTAGAATCTAGGTAGCACCTTTAGATCACGGAAATGATTTTAAACCAATTCTCCACAAGAAAATCCGGCTCATTTGACAACGATGAATAATTTTAAATGCACATTTTGAAATATATATCAGCAAATAAAACATTTAAATGTGTCTCTGTGTGTCAACTCAATTTTTGATTGTTTGGAACACCAATTTCAAGAGGTTTAGATTTACTTTTATCTATGTGGGACTTTTTTTTTTACGTGGCTTCTATTTACCTCATAAAATAATTTTTAAAATGTCTTGTAATGTGCGGATTGGGAAACTAGATTGTAACTAGGTATGGTTGGATTGAGATACTTGAGGTATAGGTTGGAGAACTCCTAGCTTTATTGACATACGCACAAACACCACACACATTCAATTAGAGACATACACTATTTAACATATTTAAAGATAGACAATTATAGATTCGTGGAAAGATTCCCATTCTAAGCCGAAAACCTGAAACTCGGCTTCACGCAGGGTGAACGAAATATACTTTCTCTCTGAGTGAGAGTCTGTAGGCCATATAATATGCAGAGTTGCTTTAAATATATTTCCTCACGGGGTGAGAGATTTTACTTATTTAACCAACTAAACGTTTCTAAGGAAGAGAACAGACTTCCTGATTGAGGAGAGTACAAGATAACTGATCATTTCTCCTGAAGTCCAATGTGTAGGAGGAAGCATGGTTACAGTTAAGGTAAGTTATTTTTAAAAATTTAAATATTTGAAGACTTTTGTACAGTTCTGATTAAAAAGCAAAATTATAATAATTTTAAAAATAGAATCCAAAAATTATTAAATATTGTACTGGTAAACTAGTTAGGAACAAGGAAATTTAATTAAATCCCTTTCTATTATGACTTGGAAGTTTTAGTGTTTAGACTGTAATACATTTTAGTTTTCTGAAATATTTAACTTTACTCTTTACTTTATGTTCTTCAATTTAAGAATTCATAAAATATGCAAAGTCACTTCTATTCGAAAATAGAATACAAGAACAGGCCCTTCAAATAGTTTAAAATAAAATTACAAAGAAGAAAAGAATCAACTAAACTCTTTTCAAATATAAACATGTTTTTATTTTATTTTTATCGCAGATCATCTTCAAATAGCAAGATTTTTTTTTCCAATTAGAACGAACTCAAAAGATTCTGTGAATTAAATTTCTGAATCTTATTTTTCCTTTTTAACCTTTCATAAATATATTTTTTTATCAATAACAAATTCTTCCAAAAGTACTAGTAAATGCTTTTCAAATATAGGATGTTTTTTTTTAAAATTAAATCTCATAAATTATTAAATATTGATAAACTAGTTAAGAACAATGAAATTTAATTCAATGCCTTTCTATTATTACTCGAAAATTTTTAATTTTATACTCTACATTTCAGTTTTTTGAAATATTTAACTTTACTAGTTACTCTATTTGTTACTACAATTTAAGAATTCATAAAACCTGCAAAGGCACCTTTATTATGAAATAAAATAAAAAGAACAGGTACTCCAAACAGTTTAAATTAAAGCTACAAAAACACTAAACTAACTGCTAAACTCATCAACTAAATGCTTTTCAAATATAAACAGGCTTCGTATTTTCTTATTTTTATCGCAAAACATCTTCAAATAACAAAATTTTTTTTCCAATTAAAATTGACTCAAAAGATGTGAATTAAATTTAACATTTTCGAGAAAAAGCTATATTCCACAAACGAAAAATACTTCTCGAAAACATCTGTATTTGAAATCTTATTTTCCTTTTAATCTTACATAAATGTTTGTTCTTTTTTTATCAATAACAAATTCTTTCAAAAATGTTTACTATTAGAAGAGAGAAGGTAGTTAATAAAGACAGAGGATTTAAGTCGAAGAGGTAATTAAATTCTTCAGTCTTCTGTGATCTCAACTTCATTTCATTTCATTTTTTTAAAATTACATTAGTAATTAATTTAGAAAAATTAACCTAATGATCCTCAGATTAAAATAAAAGTTTTCGATTTATTATTTGGGAATTAATTAGTTTTTTGGGATTAATTGGGAATTTAAAATTATTTTCGGTTAAATAAGTAATTAATTATTCAATGATTAAATCTCTTGAAAATAACTAGACAGTTAATTTACTGTATTTATAGAAAAATAAATATTGAATCCATTTTTATTCTCTCATTTCTTTTTCCACAAACTTCACAAATCTCATTAAATAAATTTTACTATTAAATTACTTTGCTTCTTTTAGTAAGAAATGCTATTTTAACTATTTGCTTAATACAAATAATTAAAATATGTAAGGGTAATTTGCATATTTATGAAGAATTCCATCATGATTGCTCAAATCTGGAAAGAAAAAAAAAATTATGGATTGAAACGTACAACAACTGAATTAATCAAATTCTCTAAAAATAACTATTTAGAAGTTTCAGACAGCATACTGATTATTTTATCCTTAGTTAGCAAAAGATGCTGGCAGCGATCTTCTTAATTTCAGAAATCACGAAAAAAACGACAAGCTAGTCAAAATTTTTGGTGTCTTTGTTGGGAATGTATTTTTTAATAAATAAATCTATAAACTGGACAGTAATTCTGTTGGTTTCAAGGAAAAAGGAAGTACTGGGCGAACCTTCTAGATACCACAGCTGGGGCTATTGGTTCCAAATTGCCACGGTGTTGTCACACCGGTGCAATGTTGTTTCTAATTTTATTTTTATTTATAATTCTATTTAATGGGGTTTCAATCCTGTTTCTCTGTGAGAAAAACCCCTGAGTCAAATCATCCTAAAATTCGGTTTCACCGCAAAGCAGTGAAACATTATACTCTACGTGATAGCTCACGTGATGTTTCCATCCCATGAAAATCGGTTTAGTTTCAGTCTGAACTTTGGCTTCCTGCAGGCATGGTGTGGTCTGGTTGCTGTCGCTCTGAGTTTGTCGAGGCGTAACGATTTTTGCCCGGAATTGTATTGCAATAGCAACTTCTTTAATCATTTAAAATTTCGGTGAAGAAACATAAAGCTGAAAAATCCCTTGAAGCCTTTGAATATTCAACTGTTAAAACTTTCCAAAAATTGTATATAAATGGCCCGGTGAATAGTGCAATGTATTTCTAACCTGAGGAATATAGATGCGAAACGCTACAAATTATTTTGAACTGAGGGTTCCTATTTCTACGAAGGGGTTAGACTAGATAAATCTGTCAGATGAAATTTGAATACGTTGCGTGAGTAGAGAATGAGGGGTAAAACTCCTTTAACATCAGCGACCTGATGGTAAATTGACTAGCGCTCTGGACTTTGGAACCACAGGCTTCAGGTTCGAATCCTGGCGGTGGCATGGATGTTTGTGAGGGATTCGGAATCCACGTTAAAATCGTAGGTCGGATGTAATTAGACCAAAGTGTGCACAACATGGCAGTAGAGCAACAAAACCAGACTAAATCCTTTAACACCACTCGTAAAAATGTTCATTTCAAGGGCTATGGTACTGATAGATGGGGTAGTATAGTAAGTCTCTTATGGTGCCCTGTCTGATGTTGAATCTGCTACATATTTTCAAATGACCTCAGTTTAATGTGCCAAGTGATTGAAAACAACAAGAATGCAGGGTGATGCTTTATGGCACAAACTATGAGGGGTGGTAAAGTTTGCTAAAACATACATTTTTATAGGAATGTAGGGTCGGAAGTGATGCGTTGAAATACAAATGCACTTTTAAACAAATTTTTTTCGCAGCAGCCCGGCACAGTGCCACAAATGATACCTGCACATGACAAGTTTCAAATCTTCTGGCTGCCAACCCCGATGTTCTCTTGTACTTTATTCTTACTCTGTGTGTGCAATTCTGCTTTCATTTACGAGACTCCAGTTGACTCATTTGAGGACTTCGTAGCTTGACTACACATTGTGACTGCGCGAAAAATCAACATCTTTAGAACTATCACTCCTTCGACTTCTTCGACACTATCAACGGCCTGATGGTCAATTGGTTAACACTCTGGCCACTGGTACCACGAGTTTCACGTTCTTATCCTGGCACTGGCAGTGGCATGCATTACCGTGGGTGGTCGCCATCTTCAACAATCATTGAGAGCATTGAATCAAAGAAGCACTTTGTAACGATGTTCTAAATATACAAAGTTTCTTTTTTTCATATCTCATTTCGTGTGTTTCGTCTTTCAATGCGTCACTTCTGACCCTACATTCCTATACAAAAAAAATATTTTTAGAAAGCTGTATCACTCCTCGAAGTTTATTTGTCCTCGACCTCTCATTGGAGTAGTATAGTCGTAGTCTATCACCAATCACGATGGAACAACTCATGGTATAGTTCATATTCGATCTGTAGTTGTTTCGACCCTGCTTTAATATTATGTCTAAACAAGTGTTTAATTTCAATCTAATCACTTCGGAATCCGAGTACTGAATTAATATCTGTGTATCTATGAGGAAGACTAAGATGAAGGTCTAATAGAACGATATATCTTCATTCAGCAATAGTAACAAAAAGTTTGCCCCATGACTGTTGAATCACCCTACAGATTCTTCCTTTGGAAAATCTCGAATTTCAGACATTAATTACAGGAAAGTCAATTAATCCTCAGAAGTAAGGAAAAGAAAGAACTAATGAATAATTATTCAATTACAAGGCGGAAACGTGTTTATATGTGAAATGAAGTTGTGTTTTGAAAGCTCACATGCAAAGACGACATGTCCGAGCGTTGGAATAAGGAAAACACATTTGGTAGAGCAGCGCATGGATCGATAGCGATTGCATTACTGTCCAAACAAGCGTTTCATTTCAATCTAATCACTTGGGAACAAGAGTACTGAATTAATCTGCGTGCATCTGTGAGGAAGACTAATTAAGCTGAAGGTGTAATGGGACGATATCTCTGCAACAAATCTCTCTGTATTCAGGAATATTAACAAAAGTAATGTTTCCCAGTCATGTAATCATTCACAATAATCGAAGTGATTTTGATACAATTTAAGATATTTTTAATTTATTAAAGTTCTTTATTTTACATAGCATTTATGAGAATCGTCGGGAAATACTTTTGCAGATCTTTTCCAGTGAAAAAAAAAAAATCTAGTGTAACAAATATATTTTTTTTTTTTACTTGGCAAAATTTTTTTATATGTTGATGAACTTTTCCCCTTCATTAAATTAGTTATTATAAGTGAATTTTATCTTTAATCGCCAATTTCATATGTTAATGTTTAATATTAATTTAATGAATGCATAGTTTTTAAATATAAGAACATTGTACTGCTTATACTTGACCAAGCAGTCTGCAATATTATTAACGTTTTGAAATATAACTCCTTCTATGTGTCACCGTCATCCTCATCCACTACCAAGGGCTGCGTAGCTCCCTAACAGTTAAAAAGTTGGGGGTGGAAAAATAATAAAAAAGAAATTAATAATATATATATGACGATTCAGCACTAATTAGACAAAGTTTGTGTGATGATACAGCTTACTAAAACACATTTGTATAACTTAAACTAACATATTTTTATAACTTAACTAACATAAACTTTGTATTGGAATGTAGAGTCGGAAGGGACGCGTTGAGGCATGGACACGAAAAATGAGACATGAACAAAAAAAAATGTTCATTGACATCATTGCAAAATGCTCCTTTGATTCAATGTTGGCAAAATGCTCAAAATTGCTGTGACCAACAGTCAATGCATGCTCGATAGCGTCGAAGGAGTGATTGGCGAATAACAGTGATATTGGTAATTTATTAAACCGCGTTCTTTTTTTTTTTAAACACTGAAATTATTTAGCTTACTTTTTATTACTCAGATAACATTTTTTTCTTTAATTTGCTCGCAACAAACCTATAGCTTGTTTTAGAAATCTATATTCATTATTAAGCACAGCAAAATTTAAATTGATAAATTTGCATGAGAAAATATCTTAGGCATTATTTAAAAACATATTTAGCATTATTTAAAACTTATTTTAGGCATTATTTAAAAAACCAATATCTAAATATCAGTTCATAAAATAACATTGAATGGAATATTCACTCGCTGAATTTGGCTTGCAAATAAGATATCAAATTAATGGCGTTAACAGAAATGAAATGTCTGAATTGTTATTGTTTCAAACAAATTACATTCCTTTTTCAAAAGAGGAGGAAATTTCCTTTTTTTTTTTTTTTAAATACCAGTGTATTAGTGAGAGATTAATGCCTGCATATTTAATGTTTTAATCAATGGTTTTCGTATTTTCGCAAACCTCTTTATCTTTATGAAAAGTAACCTTCCATTAGAAATAAAGGAAAAATAAAGAATTCACGTATTTGATTTATTATTTATTTTTGGAATTTGGAAATATCACGAATAATTTTCTAATAAACGTATATCTGAATATTATCAATATAATGGACTCTCTTTAAAGGAAGAATTTTTATTCATTTGGACTGTTTAAAATCTAAAGAATTATTAATAAACAATAACACTTTTATTTATAAGAATCATTCTTTAGATTTTAAACAAATCAAATGATTAAAAAAATTCTTCATTTAAAAAGAGTCCGATATATTAATATATTAAAATTATTTTATTATTTTCCTTTTTTAAATATATTAAAAGAAGTAAAAGTACAATTGTTGTGTACAGATTGTAACTGGGTATGGTTGGGTTGAGATACTTGAGGCACGTGTTTGGTTTGGTTTGGCTTATCGCTCTACGGTCATCTTGTGCAGTCGTTAGGCTAAACAGACCGGGACCTACAGTTTAAACTGGATTCCGAACTACTATAAACATTCATGCCATCGCCGGAAGCACATGTTTGAGACCGCTTTATTAACACACGCACAAACACCACACACATACAATTAGAGACATACACTATTTAACGCACTTAAAGGCATATAATTATACACTGAAGTGACAAAAGTCATGGGATAGCAATATGCAAATTTTCAGATGGCAGTAGCATCGCGTAGAACAGGTATAAATGCGCAGAGCTTTCGCAGAGCTTTCATTTCTGTTCAAGTTATTCATGTGAAGAGGTTTTGACGAGATGATGACCGCACGACGGGAATTAACAGACTTTGAACGCGGAATGTTAGTTGGAGCTAGACGCATGGGTCATGCCATTTCGGAAATCGTTAGGGAATTCAACATTCCCAGATCCACTGTGTCAAGAGTGTGCCGAGAGTATGAAATTTCAGGCATAACATCCCACCATGGACAGCGCAGTGGTCGACCGCCTGCACTTAACGACCGAGACCGGCGACGTCTGCAAAGAGTCGTAAATTCTAACAGACAAGCAACACTGCGTCAAATAACAGCAGAAATGAATGTGGGACGTACAAGGGACTTGTTTGTTAGAACTGTGCTGAGAAATTTGGCTTTCTTGGGCTATTCCAGCAGAAGACCGACTCGAGTGCCTTTACTGACAGAACGACATCGCTTGCAGCGTCTCTCGTGGGCACGTGAGCATATCGGTTGGTCCCTAGATGAATGGAAAACCGTGGCCTGGTCCGATGAGTCACGATTTCAGTTGGTAGGAGCTGATGGTAGGGTTCGAGTGTGGTGCAGACCCCACGAAGCCATGGACCCAAACTGTCAGTAAGGCACTGTTCAAGCTGGTGGTGGCTCCGCAATGGTGTGGGCTGTTTTTTCATGGCATTGACTTGGTCCTCTGGTGCGACTGGACCGAACATTGACTGGAAATGCTTATGTTCAGCTACTTGCAGCCATTCATGGACTTCATGTACCAAACAACGATGGGATTTTTATGGATGACAATGCGCCATGTTACCGGGACACAACTGTTCGCGATTGGTTTGAAGAACATTCTGGACAATTCCAACGAATGATCTGGCCACCTAGATCGCCCGACATGAATCCCATCGAGCATTTATGGGACATCATCGAGAGGTCTGTTCGTGCCCAAAATCCTGCACCATCAACGCTTTTTAATTATGGACGTCTATCGAGACAGCATGGCTCAATATTCCTGCAGAAGACTTCCAACGACTTGTTGAGTCCATGCCACGTCGAGTTGCTGCACTTCGCCGGGCGAAAGGAGGGCCGACACGATATTAAGAGGTATCCCATGACTTTTGTCACTTCAGTGTATATTTGTGGAAGGATTACACTTCCTAGCCGAAAAACCCAAAACTTGACTGCGTGCAGGATGCGCGAAATATACTTCCTCTCCAAATGAGTCTGTAGGCCATCTAATACGCAGAGTTGAGCTAAATATATTTCCTCTCATGATCAGAAATTATAAACGAAACGTTTCTCTCTCTGGTTGAGCTGCACTTCCTCTCCGATGAGAGTCTCGAAGGCAACTGATCATTTCTCCTGAACGCCGCGGGGTAACTCTTGCCAATGTGTAGGCTTGATTTATCGCTCTACGGTCATTTTGTGCACACTTTAGGCAAATTAGCCGGAACCTACAGTTTAACGTGGATTCCAAACCCCTCACACACATCCTAAACTGTTAAGGGCATCTCAGCTTTAGGAACAGTGGTGTGATGTGGGGTAGTAATAGTTAATTTCACACCCAAAACGCAATTCCATTATGCTACTGGCCTTGTAATGGCATACAGAAAAAAAAATAAACTCCAAAATAACAAAACTATTTCTGAAAATCCGTCGTTCAGCAATTATTTTCAAAAATTGCTTTGTAAAATGACATGAATTTCAAGAAACTAAAAAATAATTAGCACTAATCTTAAAATGTGGAGAAAAAAAAAAATATTAATGGGGAACAAATGCAAAACTAATTAGCAATTATTAAACAAATTGTTTTTTTAACAATTTATAAAATTCTCTGTTATTTACTAGAAATAATTACTTCTTAACTCTTCAGAAATAAGATTAAAATTATTTTTTATCAAGGAATCAACTATTATTCAAGGTTCATTTACCTTAGCAAGGGAATCGTTAAATTTTTACACTAAAATATTTTTAATTTACTTGTGGTTTAAATTATTTTCAATCCCAAAAGGTAAAATAACTTGATTAATTCCACGTAGAACACATAAAATTTTTTTTTAAAAATGTTCTCTGATGATATCAAGCAAAGCGAATAAATCTGACGTTACAGAAATAATAATAACAATAATAAAAATTCTTTCGCCGGATTTATTTGCAAAGGTTCATTTTTCACATTTTTAAAACGGTGGCTCAGGTGGGATGTATTCTAGAATTTTTAATCGAACCCATCTAAGATTCTACCTTAGGAAAAATATTCTAAAAACTTCTCTTATTCCTGAGAGACTATTCTTTTCGATTTAATTAAAATATTAAAGGAAGAAATGAATGAAGAAAAATTGAATTCAATTTGAAAATTCAATTTTTCTCCCCAGATGATGGTGCCTTTATGTAATTTCATCCAGTTGAGATTTAAAAAAATCAAGAACAGAATTTAATCAAACCAAGGACGAATGCGTTGGGATTATTTTTTAATGATGGGTTCACCGCAATATTTTTTTTTGTGTGTATTTTTTTAACATTATTTAAATCAAACTTAATTAAATTTTATGCTTACAAAAATTCAAAAGATTTTGGATTTCAACAGAAAATCAAATTTCAAAATCTTTTTTTTTTTTTTTTTTTTATGAAATATAAATGCAAAAATTGAAAACAAAAATGATGAAATCTGAGCTTTCAGAATTGTAGAGTGAGGAATATAAATTAAATACAGTTGTTAATACTTAAAGCATGTATTTGTGTCATTGAATTCTATTATGAACTGTTGATAAGTAAATATAATTCTGAGTAGATATTAAGACAATGTATTTTATTTAATTTGCATCTATATTAATGTAATTAAAATTATATTTTCCCGAAAAACTTTCATTTTACGTCGATATCTTAAAAATCATAAAATGTCTGTGTTTTAGAGTACAAAATAAATATATAATATTTTTTAGTATTTTGCGAAAGTGTAAACATTCCAAATATTATCACTAGGGATGTTCATTTAAAGTTGCTATGGCACTATTTAAAACTCCAATCCCTAGTAATTGTTAAATTATTAGGATTTATTAATTGTTAAAGATAATATTGTTAACGGGTATCTTAGCTTTAGGCACAATGGTGTGATGTGGTATAGTAGTACTTCAAAACCCAAAGCATCACCCATTAGACTGGTTATGTAATGACATACAGAAAGACAAATAAACTCCGAAACAACAAAAATATTTCTGAAAATCCGTCGTTCTGTAATTATTTTCCAAAATCACTTTGTAAAATGACATAAATTTCAAGAAACTAAATAATAATTAGCACTAAAATCATAAAGTGAAGGCGAAAATATTAATTGGGCACAAACGCAAAACTAATTATCAATTATTAAACAAATTGTTTTTTAACAATTTATAAAATTCTCTGTTATTTACTAGAAATAATTACTTCTTAACTCTTCAGAAATAAGATTAAAATCGATTTTTTAAACAAGGAATCAACTATTATTCAAAACAAATTTACCTTAGCAATGAGGATTGTTAAATTTTTCACTAAAATATTTTAAATTTACTTGCGGTTCCATTATTTTCAATCCAAAAAGGTAAAATAACTTGATTAATTCCATGTAGAATACATAAAACTTAAAAAAATGTTCTGTGCTGATATAAAGCAAAGCGAATAAATCTGACGTTACAAAAAATAGTAATAGTATAAAAAAATCTTTCGGAGAATTTATTTGCATAGGTTCATTTTTTCACATTTTTAAAACGGTGGCTCAGGTGGGAGGTATTCTAGAATTTTTAATCAAACCAGCTAAGATTCCACTTAAGGAAAAAAATATTCTCAAACTTCCCCTTATTCCTGAGAGAGTATTCTACTTGATTTAATTAGAATGTTAAAGAGAATGATCGAAATGAAGAAAAAATTGAATTCGAATGAAAATTCGTTTTTCTCCCCAGAATAATTGTGCCTTTATGGAATTTCATCTTGTTTCGATAAAAAAAAAATCTTAGGGATTATTTTTAGTGATGGGTTCACCGCAAATTTATTTTTGTGTGTGTTTGTGTTGTGTATTTTTAAATCAAACCTTTTTTATTTTTATGCGTACAAAAAATATTTTTATGCGTACAAAAGTATTTTGTTTCGTACAAAAGTATTTATGTAGTATATTTTATTTACAAATATCAAATTGTTAGTATTTTATGTGAGACTACTAATGTTTTAGGTGACATTTTTGTTTCTTCAGATATGGTCAAAAAAATTTTAAAACGTAAAATAATTTGATTAATTCCACTTAGAATACATAAAACTTTAAAAAAATGTTTTGAGATGATATAAAGGAAAGCGAATAAATCAGACATTACAGAAATAATGATAAAAAAAATTCTTTCGTCGTATTTATTTGCATAGGTTCATTTTTCACATTTTTAAAACGGTGACTCAGGTGGGATATATTCTAGAATTTTTAATGGAACACTGCTAAGATTCCACTTAAGGAAAAAAATATTCTCAAACTTTCCTTAGAGACTATTCTCCTCGATTTAATTAGAATATTAAAGGAAGGAGAGTGATCGAAAAGAAGAAAAAAATTTAATTCGATTTGAAAATTCAAGTTATTAATTAATTATTAAGAAATTATTTCTCCACAATCAATTGTGCCTTTATGGAATTTCATCCAGTTGGGGGAAAAAACAGAATTTAATCAAAACCAAGCACAAATGCTTAGGAATTATTTTTTAATGATGGGTTCACCGCAATTTTTGTGTGTTTTTTATTGAGTATTATTTAAATTAAACTTTCTACATTTTTATGCGTACAAAAATTCAAAAGACTTAAAAAATGCAAAAGATTTTGGATTTCTAGAGAAAATTAAATATTAAAAAAAATCTTTTTTTTTTATGAAATATATCTGTAAAAGTGAAATGTAAAATGTTGAAATCTGCACTTTCAAAATGGCAGATTGTGGAATATAAAGGGAACTACAGTTTTTCATACTTAAAGATATATTTGTACAATTGAATTTTACTATTTACTGTAATTAAATAAATATAATTTTGACTATATATTATATAAATATATATTTTAATTTTTGTAATATATCCATAGAATTACAAATTAAGTAAAATTGTACTTTCACTTAAAAACTTTCATTTTAATTCGATATTTTAAACTGCTAAAATGGCTGTATTTTAGAGTTCAAATAATTATAAAATATTTTCCAGCATGAGTTTTATTAATTAAAAATTGTGACTGTTAAATATTAATTTATACAACTAATAAAAATAAATGAGGTTTTATTTTAATGAATGTATTTTATTTCCTTTATCTTTCCGATTTTACTGAATGAAGTTTTATTTTTATTGATTCTAGGCACAGTGGTGTGATGTGTGGTGATAGTAGTAATTCAAAACCCGAAAAGTCCTCCGTTAGCCAATCCTTCCGTTGGATTCTGGGGGTGGGAAGAGGAGTGGGAACTTTCTAAATATCACCCTTGGGAATGTTCATTCAAAATTGCAGCGGCATTTTAATCACAATATTCCTAAACCAGGGATGGGCCAACCTTTACGGTCGCGGGCCAAAAATCGAAAAAAAAAAAAAAAAAAGAGTTTGGCGGGCCATGATAAATTTTTCTAAAATTTTTTAAAAGCAATATACAAGTATTACAATTTAAATATGTTAATGAGACGAATGAAATAGAGATTTAATTTTTAAAAGTTCCTTATATTGAGGTTCGAGGTGAAATGTACTGATTCTAAGGAACGAGACTAAATAATCGTTTGTCAGCCTACTTCTGAAATAATTCTTTCTAAGGTTCATAGCTCAAAATACTTGTTCACATATATAAGAAGCAAACACAGCACTAATTTTCATATTAAATTTGGGAAACTTACTTTCGATAATGATTTGTAAAACTCTAACTTTGGCTTATTTGGCATGCCTCGGAACAGCAAATTGAAATTCTATCCGCGGGCCGGATAGAACCTTCCAGTGGGGCGAGTTGGCCTGCGGGCCGTAGTTTTGCCCATCCCTGCCCTAAACTGTTAAAGGCCATTTCAACTTTAGGCACAGTCATCGTGTGATGTAGTGTAGTAGCAGTAGTAATTCAAAACCCAATATATCATCCATTAGGCAATTCCTTCCTTTGAACTCAGGGAGGGGTTTGGTTTGGTTTGTCGCTATACGGTCATTTTATGCTCACTTTAGGCTAATTAGACCGGGACCTACAGTTTAATATAGATTCCATGCCACCGCCAGGATTTGAGTCTGAAACCTGTGGTACCAAAGCCAGAGCTCAGGTGATAGGGAAAATGTGAACTTTCTAAATATCATCATTGGGAATATTCATTCAAAGTTACAGTGGCACTATATTAACCACGTCCTTCCCAAAACTCTTAAGGGAATCTCAGCTTTAGGCACAAAGGGTAATGTGATGTACTAATAGTAATTAAAACCCCAAAACAAAATCCATTAGGCCGTTAACTATCTAATGACATACAGAAAGAAAAACTCAAAATAACAAATATATTTCTGAAAATTCATCATTCAGTAATTACTTTTCGAAATACTTTGTAAAATGTCATGAATTTCAAGAAAATAAAAATAATTGCCACTAAAGTTAAAATGAGAGGGCGAAAAAATATTAATGGGCACAAACTCAAAACTAATTATCAATTAATAAACAAATTTCTTTTTAACAATTGATGAAATCCTCTGTTATTTACTAGAAATAATTACTTCTTTCTTCAGAAATAAGTTTAAAACTGTTTTTTTAAACAAGGAATCAACTATTATTCAAACGTATTTACTTTAATAATGAGGATTGTTCCATTTTCCTCAAAAATATTTTTAATTTACTTGTGGTTTAATTATTTTCAATACCAAAAAGGTAAAATAACTTGATTAATTCCACGTAGAATACATAAAACTTAAAAAAAAAAATTCTGTGCTGATATAAAGCAAAGCGAATAAATCTGACGTTATTGAAATAATAATAGAAAAAAATCTTTCGGAGGATTTATTTGAATAGGTTCATTTTCACATTTTAAAACGGTGGTTCAGGTGGGATGTATTCTAGAATTTTAATCGAACCCAGCTGAGATTCTACTTAAGGAAAAAAAATATTCTCAAACTTCTCTTATTCTGAGAGACTATTCTACTCGATTTAATTAGAATATTAAAGGGAGGAGAATGATTGAAATGAAGAAAAATTGAATTCGATTTGAAAATTCGAATTTTTCTACCCAGAATGATTGTGCCTTGATGTAATTTCATCCAGTTGGGATAAAAAATATGAAGAACAGAATTTAATCAAGGACGAATGCTTTGGAATTATTTTTTTTAATGATGGGTTCAACGCAATTTTTTGTGTGTGTTTTTTGTTGCGTATTTCTTAAATTAATTTTTCTTCAATTTTATTTGTACAAAAATTCAAAAGATGTAAAATACAAAATATTTTGGACTCCAACTTTCAAAATCTTTTTAGTCAAATTTTGAAATCTTTTTTTTTTTTTTGAAATATATCTGCAAAAGTCAGACATAAAAATGTTGAAATCGGCGCTTTAAAAGGGTAGAGTATGGAATATAAATGAAACACAGTTGATCATACTTAAAACTTACATTTGTGTAATTGAATTATATTATTTACTGTTGTTAAGTAAATATAATTGGGACTATATATTATATAAATAATATAACATATTTAATTTAATTTATGCCTATATTCATATAATTACAAGTTAAATAAAAGGGCCTGATGGCTAAGTGGCTAGCGCTCTGGCGCTCGACGTCACAGGTTTCGTATTCGAGTTCAGGTGGTGCCAATGTTTGTAGTGGTTCAGAATCTCCTTTAAACCGTAGGTCTCGGTCTAATAGGATCGTATAGCGTTGTGGGGGTAGTGTAACTCGCTTCAGTAGCATATCATCAAGATACACTTGCCCCCCTGTGTAGTGCTAAATGAGTAACAGCGGTGCAGCCCCTGCTTATGGCAAAAAGATTAACTGCCTCTGTATTGCCACTGCATTTAAACAACAAATTAAATAAAATTATAGTTTTCCCAAAAAAACTTTCAGTTCATGTCGATATTTTAAACTGCTTAAATGTCTGTATTTTAGAGTATAAATAAATATAAAATATTTCACAATATAAGTTTTTATTAATTAAAAATGTTTTTAAATTTAAGTAAAGGTTTATTTATTACCTTAAAACTGTGCAGTCTAACCCGTGGCTTGCTTTTATTATGAATATGAACCAACAACTTATATGTTCTAAAATCATTGAGAATTTTATGCATTCAATACAATTTTTGTGACTCTTGTTAAATATGGATTTATACAACTAATAAAATAAATGAGGTTTTATTTTATTGAATTTATTTTCTTTCCTACTCTTTCTTATTTTACTGAATGAAGTTTTTTTTTTTTTCGAATTTGGGGACTAAAATTTCTTAACTTACTTACATGTTTTTTAAAAAAGTTCTTCTATAAGAGAACCAAAAAATCATTCTGTGAGAATTGTATTTGCTTATCTGCCATTACGTAGTATATTTTACTTACAAATATCAAATTATTAGTATTTTATGTGAGTCTACTAATGTTTTAGGTGACATTTTTTTTTTCTTCAAATATGGTCAAAAACGTAAAATAACTTGGTTAATTCTACGTAGAATACATAAAACTTTATAAAAAATGTTCTGCGATGATATAAAGTAAAGCGGAAAAATCTGAAGTTAAAAAAATAATAAATAATAATAAAAAAATTCGTTCAGCGGATTTATTTGCATAGGTTCATTTTCACATTTTTAAAATGGTGGCTCAGGTTGAGGTGTATTCTAGAATTTTTAATGAATCACTTCTAAGATTCCATTTAGAGAAAAAAAAATTCTTAAACTTCTCTTATTCCTGAGAGGCTATTCTACTCGATTTAATTAGAATATTAAAGGAAGGAAAATGATTGGAATGAAGAAAAAAGTGAATTCGATTTGAAAATTCAAATTTTTCTCCCAGAATGATTGTGCCTTTATGTAATTTCATCCTGTTTTGATAAAAAAAAAAATCAAAAACAGAATTTAATCAAACCAGGGACGAATTCTTAGGGATTATTTTTTAATGATGGGTTCACTGCCATTTTTTTTTTTTTTTTTTTTTGCGTTTTTATTGAGTGTTATTTAAGTCAAACTTTTTCAATTTTATGCGTACAAAAATTCAAAAGATGTAAAAAAAAAAAAAGGCAAAAAGATTTTGGACTTCAAAAGAAAATTAAATTTCAAAATATTTTTTTTTTATGATATACATTTGCAATATAGAAATATAAGAATGGTGAAATCTACTCTTTCTAAATGGCAGAATGAGTACTGCTGTTCATACTTAAAAAGCATGTATTTGTCACATCACGAGTTATTGTTTTGAAACATCACGAGTTCTTGCTAGCAAAAGTTAATTTTTATTTCAGAATAATCTAATAATAATACTTTAATCGGACAGGAAGTATATTTCGCGTACCCTGCGCGTATCTGAGTTTCGGGTTTTCGACTTAGAAATTCAGTCCTTCCAGTAATCTATAATTATCTGTCTTTAAATGTGTTAAATATTGTATGCCTCTCATTGTATGTGTATGGTGTTTGTGTTGTGTCAATAAAGCTATTAATTAAATAGCTTTGTTGACACACGCACAATTAATTTTATTATTTACTGTGTAAGTTATTAATTGTTATTATAAATTAAATTTTAATTAATAATAATTTAATTAATTAAATTTTATTATATAAGTTATTGCAAAGTTTATAAATTTTATTATTTAAGTTGTAAGTTATTGCATAGTGGCACAACTGCTGAGACGTTGATTAAATATTTTACACAAAGCATAACCCTTGCATTGACACATATGTCACTGTCTCAATCCGTTTGTTCAGAAAATACGTATTAACATCATTGAATTAATAAATATTATTCTTACGTTAGAATCTAATTTCCATTTTGGATGAAGGTTGACATGCGTCCCGATTTATATAGTCATTCAAATGCTTTACAATTAATTACATTACGGAGACTACTGGACATTTCTGTCTCACGGTGTTTAAATGTAACTGTAACTACAATAAGCTTAATTATATTCTGTGATACATTTTAATTGTCATGGAAATTTGGTAAAACTGGTTAATTTTAATAATTATTTGAGTTTTGTATCGCTGGAAGGTCGCTATAGTCTAGTTTGTGTTAATAATAGTTTCAAATTATGCCACCAGCGGCTTTGTTGTAGGCACTGTCTCAATAAACGAGGAGGCTCGATGACGTTTGGGGATGTTCAGCCTCTTGTCTCTATAGTCGGACTGTGCCTAGTGCTGTGTTGCCCTGTACAGTTTGGGAATGATGTGGGTGAGAAGTCTGACTGAGCTCTGTTAACTCTACAGTCATATGAGACCAGGATCTACGGTTTAAAGTGGATTCCGAACCACTACAACATCCATAGCACCACAGGAATTCGGACCCGAAACCTTCATACGAGCGGCAGGGAGCTAGCCATCAAACCCCACAGTCTAACACGACTATAGAATATTGGGCATAGAGTTAACAACCCTACCCCGTAATACGAAAACATCTCCTGTGCCTATAGCTACCAGTAGGCACACGGCCTTGGCCCATCATGGGGCTAATAATAATTTAATTTTAGTTAATTTATTGTCTTTATTTTACTTAATATGGTGTCTAATGGCCGAGTGGCCAGTGCTCTTCCTCTCAGGGATACAGGTTTCAGGTTCGATTCCCGGCCGTGCCATGGATGTTTGTAGTGGTTCGGAAACCACTTTAAACTATAGGTCCCGGTCCTAACAGGATCGTAGAGCGTTGCGGGGGCATTGTGACTCCGCGTCCGTGGCTTATCTTCAAGTTACACGCGCCCCCTGGGTAATACAAAGTGAGTAACGTCTGTGCAACGCTTGCCTTATGGCATTCAAGACCAAGCTGTCTAAGTGTTTGCCAGCTGCATTAGAACAAAAAAAAATATTTAATTTTCAATAAATTTTTCTTATCGTTATACATAAGCTATAAATTTAATAAAAACAAAAATTCTAATGAAATGAAATTCGTTTCGAATTAATACATTTATTCAACCAGTTTAAATTTTTAAGATTCATTAAAAATAAGTTCGACTCACGCGTGCCTTAAACAATTCCATAGAGTGTGTCTGTGAAGCAATGAGCGGAGGCTATCCAAATTCCGCTGCAATAAATGCAGAGGGATTAAATAAAGAGCCTTTGCACAGTCGCATTTGACGTTGATTAAATATTTTACACAAAGCATAATCCTCGTACTGACACTTATGTATACTGACTATATATACTGACACTTCAATATCTTCCTTCAACAGATCGGCATTAGCGTCATTGAATGGAGGACGTAATTAATAAATATTATTCTTAGTTTAGAAATCTAATTTGCATTTTGTATGAAGATTCATATTCGTCCGGATTTATGTAGTTATTCAAATGCTTTAGAATGAATTACATTACTCAACGGGGACTACTGGTCATTTCTGTCTAACAGTGTTTAAATGTAACTGTAACTGTAGTAAGTTTAATTATATTTTGTGATACATTTTAATTGCCATGGAAATTTGGGAAAACTGGTTCATTGTTATAATAATGAAAAGTTTTTATATGCTTGGAAGGTCGCTTTAATCATGTATGTGTTAATAATAGTTTTAAAATCATGCCACAGGCAGGTGGCTTTATTGTAGACACTATTTCAAAAAATGGGGAGACTCGATCGCGTTTATGGTGTTCATCCTCTTGATGAACAACAGGGAGTGTCTTCCAGAAAGACATTTAGAGAGGAACTACCTTGCATTTACGTATCGTATGGGAGAAAAGCCTGGGAAAACTCCCACCAGGTAGTCCGACTCGAGATATTGAACATCACAGACGCCATCGGATCTCCTCGTTTTTGAAAGTGTCTACAACTCGTAGGTTAGTGTTTAATTATGTCACCGAAAAATAAAATATATATAGAAAACTGTAGTTTTGCTCTTTACGTAGAGAAATACTTTTATTACTAAAAAAAAAGATGGGAAAATCATAATGTTAATACTTCTATGCCTAAAATAGTACTGTTTTTGTAATTCGTGAAAGTAAATCAATAACAACGAGAAATAATTTGTTTCATGAAATAAATTGAAATGAATATTTTCCATCTCGTAAAACAGTGAAGAAAAGAAAGAAAGAAATCGTCAGTAATGATACCTTTCCGATGCTGTTTTTCAGGATGCTGAAGAGATTGACGTCTTTTTTTTTGAGGACGGATTGGGAAGTTGGTTTCTGGAAAAAAATAACAAAAATTACTTTTACTGTATTAAAGACTGATTTATAAAAGGCTCCTATAAAGTTTTTATTTTATCATATTGCATAGGAAATAACATTTTTAATACTATATATGCATAAAATACAAAACGAACGTTGTATTAAATTAAAAATCCTTAAAATACGCATAATTATCATTAAAATACTCATAACAAATATAAGTGTTTTTAATTTTATATGAAATAAGAAATTCAACAATTTTTAATCAAATATTAAATCACACTTTACCTACTGTAAACTTCATAATGAATTTCAACAAAAATAGTAATTTTCTTGTAATAGTTTCCCAATTATATTGTGTAAGAAAAATAGTTTCTTGCAAATTTGTTAAACGGGACTAGTCCAGACGGGATAAATTAGTTGACTAGTCCAGACGGGACTATCCCAGGGGGAGTCTGTAGTTTCCTTTTTGAAAACGATTTGATTTTACCCCTGAAGGCTGTCGGTGCGGAATGTCTTCTTTTTTTGCAGATGATCTTGTTATTTGGACTGAATTTACAAAAAAAAAAAAAAAAAAAAAAAAAAAAAAAAAAAGACTGCAAAACTCTAAATAGGAAAGCTACTAAATAGAGATATCGAGGTTTTATCCAAGTGGAGCATGAAAAATAACTTGTCAGTAAACCTTTAAAAATCTGCGGTTGAGACGTTTTCATGTATCAAAATATTCAGATGTTCAGAATATATCATAATATTCAGATGTTCATCAGATGTATCAATATCCGACCTGAGTTGTTTTACAGATATGAAGAATTGTTAAATACGGACAAATTTACTGCTACATTTACTGTTAAATACTTGGGAGTTGTCAGCGACAATAAGTTAAGCTGGAAACTTCAAATTGACAGTGTTATTGAGAGGGTTGAAAAATGCCTTCATATCCTTAAACGTCTAGTTGGTGGTCTTTGGGGATGCGCCAAACACAACTATCACTTATAAAACTATTGTTTTGCCTGCTATTACTTAATGTTGTGAAGTCTTGTTGACTGTACCAGAGTACTTGATTAAGAAATCATAGTTACTGCAAAACCAGGCATTCAGATTGATCGTTGGTGCGGCTAAGATTCAATCCTGCTTCGGTAAAGATTCAATTCATCGATTAAATACTCTTTTGACAAATAGTAGACCCATTCTGACGATTATTGATGAGATTCATTTATTATTAACGGTCTTTTGAGTAATTTTCAATTAATTTAAAAACTATAACTGCAATTATTTTAAGTTATTTTGAATTATATTTAAATTATACCATTAAGGAACATACTCATAAACACACAAAAAATTTCATCAAAATCAGCCAAGCCGTTTAGAAGGAGTTCAGTGACAAACATACGTAAAGAAGAAACCGATTGCAGTGTCACCTACCGGGTCCAATTGTGAATCTAAACCATCCAGGGACCCGCTCAAACACAGACAAAAAAATTTCATCAAAAACAGTCCCGCCTTTTAAGAAGAGCTCAGTGACAAACACACATACAGAGGAATTATATATATATAAAGATGATGCATATATTATATGAATATATAAATGAATCATATTGCATATTTATTCTATAGCATTAATTGATTGATTAAGGAACAATTGTTTTAGTTTGGTTTTTAAATGGAGGTGTGCATGGCTATTAGTATTGTAAAATTCTTCTATCTACCCATTAAAATCAGTGCGTATCTACAAATGTTTACATAACTCATTATCAATACCAAATAATAAGCTTTATATAATGAACAAATATTTAACTGGTAAAAGTGTAATTTTTACTGCTGTTTTTGAGCATCGTTTTCCTTGAAAACTACGGGAGACTTTCACCCACTTTATAAGTAATATAGTCAGTCACTAAATACCTCGCCCACGTGAGCAAACGAAGAGAAAGATTCACGCAATAGCAACCCACAATAGGGGAAATCTAATATCAAATAGCCGTAGAGAATAAATGCAAACGAAAGCGAATGAATTAAAAAATAGCTATGCAAAACAGAAATAACGTACAGAATATTTTAAACGAATCATTTGTTCATACAATCGAAGATTTATTTGTCTTTTAATCACTTTATTATAGATCTGTGTAATAACTAGAGCATGAGTTTCGTTATTCCGTTATTCGATTATATTATATTCCGTATTCGTTATTCGTTTATTTCGTTTTGAAAAATGTCAGATTATTTTTATAAAACACTTTGGCTATCTTCTTTATAATAGTAATATTCTTCTTCTTCTCCATTGGTGCAACGGACCCATGGTTGGCCAAAAGCCATCTGCTTACTGGCAAATTTCAAGGCAGGAGATGTTTTATTTTTATTGGGTAGAATTATCACCCCTACTAACGGCAATATTCTTTCGTAATATATTTTTTAATTAGAAATAGATATGAAAATCTTCGGTACAAGTTCAGAATGGCACATATCAATAAATTGTCCTTTTAGAAAAACTTCTTACTTCCTTTAAATGGCGATCATTCTCGATTTACTGCCTGATAATGGGAACGATTTGCATAGATTTATTTTATCTCTGTCCATTTAGAGCAACGAGAGATGAATTTAAATAGGATTCAATTTTCTAATTAACACAAAAAACCAGCCAGTGAATTTAATTTGGACATTACTTGGAATCAATGCCGGTGACGAATAATTGTAAGCAATTTCAACTGGGAAGCATGATGGCCGAGGACTATCGCTCTGTGCCACAGGTTTCGGATTCGAGATGTTATTTATACGGCGGTACTATGGATGTTTGTAGTGGTTCGAATCCACTTTAAATTGTAAGTCCCGGTCTAATATGACTATTGGGCGTAGGGCTGACAACTCTACTTCGTAAAAGAAAATAACATCGCATATTTCAGAATCTGCCACTAGGCAGAGAGCCTTGGCCCATCATGGAGCTGTTGAGATATTGATAATTGGATATTGAGATATTGATAATAGTTTGTTGCTTTTAATAATAGTTCGACATTTTGTGCACACTTTAGGCTAATTAGACCAGAACCTATAATTTAATGTGGATTCCGAACCACTAACAAGCTCCTATGCCACCACCAGGATTCGAACCTGAAGCCTGTGAGAAAAATAATTCAATTTAAGCATTATTGAACTCATTACATTTCAATTTTAGAATCTCATATGAAATAAAAGGGCTGAATGACTTTCGATGGCACAGGTTTTGAGTTCGAGTCCCAAAGGTATCATGGATGTTTGTAATGGTTCGGAATTCACTTTAAAAGCTAGGTCCCGTTCTAATATGAATGTAGAGTATTGGGGTCTGTGTAAGAACCCTACCCCGTAAAATGAAAACATCTCCTGTTTTGAAATCTGCCAGTAGACAGACGGCCTTGGCCATGGGGATGTTGTGACAATAATGATGATGAAAGTTAATTGGTAAATTAACTTTGCCATGTCAAAAAATATCTCTATAACTGATCTGTATTATATTGAAAGTGCTATGGTTATCATTTGTGTTTGAATTGCGTCAAAAAGATATGAAAGGCATTGCATGTTTTTTAATAGATAAGAAAAAATAACTAAATATCTAACTGAAATATGATTCTTTTAACTCGATTTTTCAAAGACTAGTTTTATCTCAGTTTCAAACAAACCACTTCTTTAAGAAATGAAAGTGCAACGAATAATACCAACTATCTGTAATAAAATATATTTAGATAAAATTTCTGACATATTAAATAAAACTTCTTGTTTCACTTTCGTAGTAATGTCAACATGTGATTTATTTCATTGCTTTTTATTGTAAACTAATGCCGACTAATATACGACTCCAGTTTTTCTTTATTTTCAGAACTGTAATATTTCGACTTCTCTAAAATTATCGATGTTCTTTGAATTCTTTAACCAAAAATATTTTCACCAAAAAAATAATAATAAATTCTTGAGAATTATTACAATATGCACAGCAAAATTATTTGATAAGAAAAAAAAAGTAAATTACATCACATTGAAGTTTTGTTAGTATTTTGCAACTTATATACAGGGTGATTGTAAAAAACACTTTCTCGATATACGAGCCTCTTGCTATCATACCCTTCACGGAAACGGAATAAAATTTTGGTTTAAGATATTTCGAGATATGCGCTCCAGAATCATAAGATAAACATAAATAGCGTTGGAACGGTACTTGCAGCACAAAAATCACCGGCGCTAGACATACCAAGAAAAAAGCGAAAGCAACCAACAAGAGCAGATAAGCAACAGAAAGCAAAACATTTTATGGTGCGTCATATATTTTCACTTGACCACCTTCACAAGCGATGACACTTTGTATGCGACAGATGGTGGATAGTACTGAAGCACGTACTACAGCAAGAGGTTTGGTTTGATTTGTCGCTTGTCAATTTGTCAACTTGGGCACGAGGGGCTAAACAGACATGAAGTTACTGTTTAAAGTGTAATCTGAACCCCTCACAAACATCCATGCCACGGTTAGGATTACCACCTGTACCTATGGTAGCAAAGGCCAGAGCGCTAGCCAATTGGGTATCAGGCCTCCCATTGTAAAAAGAGTCTGTTGAACTTGACGTCTGATGGCATCTGATATCGAGAAGACTCGATAGCGTTTGTGATGTTCAGCAACTTGTCTCGTTAGTCAAACTGCCTGGTGTGAGCTTTCCGGGTTTTTTCCCATGCGATACTCCAATGCAGTGTCTCTCTCTAAATGTTCTCCCATAAGGCAATATCCCCCTTGTTCAGACTCTTCGAGCCAAGTTGGACTTCTCCCTTCACTGGACTGGTGCTCCTCACAACAGAAGCTGTCCCTTTCCCTCCATCCATGAGTTGATTACTCATGGGATGTCGCCCCGCGCTGCAAGACTCTGAGGAGTAGTCACAACATATCAGATACAGCGAAATGCTTTATCTGATGTCGTATGGATTCAAGAAGGCGCTCCTCTATTTGGGAGGTCTTCTGTCAAACGTTTCTTAGTACAACAGTTTGGTGACAGAGTTATTTCCGCCATGTCCCATTTCCGTGGCCTGCAAGGTCCATCAATCTCACTCAATGGATTTCTGATTGCAGTGATTTCTGAAATCTAAAGCGTCTGCATTTAATCCGCAATCTGCTTCTGATTTGAAAGATGCCGTCAAGCATCAGCATGATATGGGCTTCAGTGCCGTACACAATTCTGTAGCATGCAAAGTGCCATCGCGAGTGAAGGAACATGGCACGTGGAAAATGTGAAACACTATAAAATGTTTTGCTTTTTGTTGCTTTTCTGTATTTATTGGCTGTTTTCAATTTTCTTCTTAGTCTGGTCAATTTTCTTCTGGTCTTCTTAGCGCCGGCAATTTCGATGCTACAGGTACCTTTCCAAAGCTATTCATGGTTCTTCACTGTCAAGATCGCATTCCCATTAAAAAAAAAAAAAGTAGGGGTTGCGATTGAACATTTTCGAAATCGGACCACTGTAGCCGTAATTGTTAGGATATGACATTTTTGTTTTCATTTATATTTTTTTTTTTTTTTTTTTTCATGATTCTTGAGTGCATATCTCAAAATACCTCAAACAAAGATATCATTCAATTTCTGTGAATGGTATGATAGCTAGGTACTCAGGTATACAAGGTATGTCCTGGTAATGTACTCATATATCGAGAAAGTTTTTTTTTATAATCCCCATTTATTTATTTAAAAAGTATTGGAAATTAATTAACATTAAAGTAATAAAATATTTTCAGTAGTTATTTATTTTACAACTGTAATGCAATACTTTTTTTCTTCTAATGCAGCTGGCAAATAGACAGTGATCTTTCGCCATAAGGGCTGCACCAATGTTACTCACTTTGCATTACCCAGGGGCGCGTGTAACTTGATGGTAAACCACGGACGCGGAGCAACAATGCCCCCGCAGCGCTCTACGATTCTATTAGGACCGGGACCTACGGCTTGAAGTGAATTACGAACCACTACAATAGCCATGGGCAAGCCGGGATTTGAACCCGGTACCTGTGGTACCGAAAGCCAGAAACTAGCCATTCGGCCATCATTACTAATTCCATTTAGGGAAAGAAAATAATTAACCGAAATATTCTGAACCACAAACATTAAAAAGGGTTTTTCTAATTTTTTAATCTATTAAATAAAATGTAAACGCAAAAATTAAACCACAATTTATTTTTTTACAAAAAGGGAAAATTTTAGAGATAATAATATTTTAAGAATATTAAAAGGTTATTATATATACAAATTTTAAGAAGATTAAAATGTAATTGTATCTTCTTATGAAGTTAAAAAATTTCATTAAGAAAATATAAAAATTTTTGAATTTCATTAATTAGTAATTTATACTTTTCAAAGCAAATTTTTATAAAAAATTCTTACTCAAAAACACAAAATGATTATTGTAAAAATATTCCTCATATTTAAAAAAGGTTAAGGTAAAAAAACAATTTATATGAGAATGAATAATTTATATATTGAAATTCTTCTACTATTTTCAAAAGTTTTGATTTTAAATCGGTAAATTAACTGCAATATATTCAACGAATTCTAATTTAAATAAATTTGATTTGTAAAAATATTTATACTTGGGAACTGTTTTTAAAACACCAGGTAGTTATATTAGGTAGTATGCAGTGTTAGGTAGTGTTCTGGGTAATTATATTATACATTATCAATCAATTTTTTTGTACTAATGAGAACAACCTGTCATTCAAAACTGATAGCAGATATTCAGTGTTATGGATAATGAGACGCCATGAAATTATAGATTGTCAGTGCGACCTTCACAGGCCGAAACAATTACAGATAGTATATGGACTACACCATGAGTTGTTCCATGGGGATGGGTGATAGAGCATGAACAGAGAAAGTGTCTACTCTAATGAGAAGTGAGGGGGCTGAAGGATTTTCTTAAAGGGAGGTTTTAGGAGAAAGAAAGAGAGTTCTGCGACGAGACGACAAAGCCGTGTTGTTTTTCTCTTTTTCTGAAAGTGGTTGAAGAAGTCGGGTTTCCGCCTGCTAACAAAGTTAGCCCTTTGTAGTTTGGGGTATCACGCTGAGTGATAATTAAGGTTTGCCGCAGACCTGGTGAAATAGATTCGTCATAGACTAGAGAACTCTAAATGTCTCCGTCCTTGGGTGACTGCATTAATTCTTTAATACTTCTGCAATTAATTCTACAATTTAATTCTTTATTTTTCATTTTTGTAAATAATAAATTGTAAATAACCCAGAGTTCTGTATCTGTATATATATATAATGCTTGTAAATAAAAATTAAATTCCCCCGATCTTGAAAGTGTCCCTCTTTTTGAAGCAGTTATTGGTCTAATATAGGCCGGACTTTACAGCACGCACATAAATATTTTATTGATAATTTAATTTGGTAGCATTTAACATCCCATTCATTTTAAAGAGGAAAATGATTACATTTATATGTATTACCATCTGATTTACATTAATGCATGCATTTCAAATTATAAGTTAAGGATAAAAAGATCGAGGAAAAAATCCCACCATTATTCTTTTATGATGTCAAAAAGTAAATTTTCGACTGTCATTGAGTTAACCTTTTTACATATTCAAATTTTCCAGGAAAAATATTACTTTAACTTAATAATATGTACTTTGATAGCAACAAAGATTAGTAAAAGCCCCGAGCTCTCTTCAATGAAAATGGCTTTATTTAAAAATAGAGATTCTTTTTACATATTCAAATAACTTCAAAATCTCATTTGTAAAGCATGCAAGTTAAATATGTTATCTATGCTGTCTAACTTGGCATCATCTTAAAAAGATTCTTAAACTTTGAAGAAGCACTATAAAGCTTTATTACACGTTTTAAATGGATGTTTTTATTTTAGTTTATGGATCATAAACTTCTAGCAAAAAAAAAAAGAAGGAAAAGTGAGTTTTTTATTTTTTTCCCTCAAAACTGGATTGTTTAAAGGTCTATAAAAGCAAATTAATACTATTTTCTATCATAAAAATTCGCTATAAATTCCCTCTTATTTAAAAGAGATGCACAATCTCGGTAAGAAAAATTCATCTTTCTTCTTAATAGAAAACATTTTCTCGATAAAAATGCCTTCATTCATTACAAGAATTTTAAACAACTGTTATGCGCGGAATGGATAACTAAAATATTTGTTTTCAAAGGATTTTTTTCTCTTAGTTTTTTATTTTTCTTCTAAGGCATCCTACATTTCTTCAAACACAAATAGAAAATGTTTTTAACTGTCTAGCCAATGATGTCTTTTAACACATGTGGTAATAATGGAATAATTTTTTAAAAAAATTAAATATTTATAAAGACAGAGTTTATTTTTGTGGTACCAGTTAAAAATAAATTTCTTATTTCTGTAACTTAAATAAAATTCAGAATGCATGAGATTTATCCATACAATTTTAAAAATAATAATATCAATAAGAAATTAACTGGACTAATGATATTTAATTATTGATAATAATATCAATAAGAAATTAACTAACTTATTGATATTAAATAATAATAATAAGTAATCCCTGGCACTATAGCCTATGGAAGGCCAAGGTCGTCTGCTTACCGGCCAATTCCGAGATTGGAGAAAGCGCTCGGTGCCACAGGTTCCGGGTTCGAGTTCAGGCGGTGCCATCGATGTTTGTTGTTGTTTCTTATCTCACTTGGTTGACATCAATATCTAGAACAAGTTTTAGATCCCGTGTAGTCTACTCATGGATGAAGGAAAGGGGGCAACTTCTGTTGTGATGGAGCACAAGTAGATAACTTGGCTTTCTGACGCTGACAAGGCAAGGCTATCAGCCCTACGCCCAATGCTTTACAGTCATATCAGACCGGAAATTACATCTTAAAGTCGTTGCCGAATCACCACAAGCATACATGGCACGGCCGGGACTCGAACCTAAAACCTATGGTACCCAGCGCCAGAGAGCTAGTCACTGGCCATAAGGTCCTATGGAAGCTTTTAGTTGTTCGGAATCTACTCAAAGCCGTAGATTCCGGTCTCATGTGACCGTAGAGCGTAACGGAGCCCAATCAGACTTCTCATCCCATCATTCCCAAACTGTAAAGGGTCAACTCAGCGTTAGGCACAGTGAAAATGTATGGTATACTTGTAGTGCAGTCATATTAGACCAAGAACTACTGTTTACACTAGAACCTCGGTCTGAAGGTCTATAAACGTGAAGGTGTGAAGGTCGGGATCTACGGTATCTGAACCCCTTTAAACGTTCACAGCATCGCGGACTGGAGCCCGAAGTCTATCGTACCAAGCACTAGAGTGCTAATCCCTCATCCATCAAGACCCCACTAAATCAATCAATTAGATTTAATAAAAATTGGTAATCATACATAAAATGCCAAATTAAGACATAAAACAAAAATAATAAATCTTCCGCTTCATGATGAAAAAAACATAAAACAAAATCATTATTAGCAAACACCCATTATAAGAAGTGGAAGGCAAACTTCGTTTCGCCCCCATTCATTGCAGCCCACGCAAAATTAGCGAAGAGGACAAAAACATATTAACGAGCTTCGAAAAAGGCAGAGCAATAATGACTCGAGAGATTATAATTAAATTTGGAGCACCTGGTGCTTGGGTCCCTCATGCACTAAAAATAGAGCAGAGTATATATATAAGAGAGAATATAAATAAGTCCTTAATACAATAAAAACACTTTCCCTCTTGAATGATGGGCGAATACGTAACCTAATAATAGTTTAGGTCTTTTTTTTTTTCCCAGACATTAAGAGGTAATGTTAAATAACAATTTTCCCCATAAATGTCATTTCAGGCAAGGAAGATTTATATTGCCTGCTTTTTAGACTTTTAGCAGAGCGCATGCATTTTTTTCTGAATGCGAAAAGGAAATATTAAAATTAGGCCCATTTATTTTCATGCATTTATCATTTTTTTGTTCGAAACACGTACTCAAATTATTTTTATAAGAATTAGGAACGTATTATTCTATTACCGATTGTGATCGGAAATTGACTGATCGAAACGTTGCGGAGAAAGTTATATTCAGAGCAGCTTTTGTTTCGATGGTGTACCCGTAGGTTGAAGTCTGACTTGTCTGTGACGCCAAAGAAGGAGGGCGGGGTGCCTTCCGGGAGGACTTTTACGCGGAACTACTCCTCATTTTCTTATCGTTAAGGAAAAAACCCAGCAAACTCTGACCAGGTAGTCTGATTAACGAGGTAAGATACTGAGCATTCGAAACGAAATGGAGCCTTCTTGTTTTTGAAACAGGGTCAATAACAGTACCGCCAGCGGATCGAATCTCGGTCTTAATGCTCACCGGGCCTGAATGGCCGGAGTGTCTAGAGCTCGGTGCACAGATTTAGGGTTCGAGTCCCGGCGATGCCATGGATGTTTGTAGTGGCTCGAAATCCACTTTAAACTATAATCCTAGTCTCATAGGACCGTAGAGCATCACAGAGCCCAATCAGTCTTCTCACCCACATCATTCCCAAACTGTAAAAGGGTCAGTAGTAGTGTGTGGTTAGTAGTAGTGTATTTTAGACCGGGAACTACGACTTAAAAGGGGGAACCCCGGTCTGAAGGTCTATAAATGAAAATCAGAAGGTCGTTGTCTGTTTGAACTCCTATAGAATATTCATGGCACCGGCGGACTCGAGCCAGAAACCTGTGGCGGCAAGCACCAGAACGCTAATCACTCAGCCATCAGTTCCCAAAACTAAATTAATTAATAACATTTAATAAAAATTGGTAATAAATAAAATGTCAAAATAAGACATAAACAAAATCGCAAATCTTCTGCTTTATGATGAACAAAACACAAAAAATCATTATTAGCAAATACCAGTTAGAAGTGAAGGCAAAAAAAAGTTAACTGTTTTCCCCCCATTCATTGCATCCCACTCAAAATTAGTGACGAGTACCAAAAACATATTAACGAGCTTCGAAAAGGCAGAGCAATAATGACTCGAGAGATTATAATTAAATTTGGAGCACCCTGGTGCTTGGGTCCCTCATGCACTAAAATAGAGCAAAGCAATAAATAAGTCCTTAATACAATAAAAACACCTTCCCTCTTGAATGATGGGAGGAGTGCGTAACCTAATAATACTTTAGGTCTTTTTTTTTTTTTCCCCAGACATTAGAGGTAATGTTAAATAACAATTTTCCCTATAAATGTCATTTCAGGCAAGGAAGATTTATACTGCCTGCTTTTTTTTTAGCTCATTTTTTTCTGAATGCGAAAAGGAAATTATGCACATTTATTTTCATGCATTTATTATATTTTTTGTTCGAAAACAAGTACTCAAATTATTTTTATAAGAATTATTCTATATTATACTATTACCGATTGTGTGAAAATTGGCAAATGGCTATGTCCGAAAGCTTCAAACATTAAGGATATATATTCGTCGATGGTTACCCAAGGTATATTCGCAGCGATTTTAAATAATTTAATATAATAATTGCGATTAAATATATTACAACTACTCCTCATTTTCTTATCGTAAAGGAAAAATTACCCAGCAAACTTACCAGGTCATTAATTTTTCGAGGTAAGATTAATTGAGCATTTTAATACTTAGATGGAGCAATTTTAAATTACACAAAAATCAAAAAATATTAGATGAAAAATTATTCCACAATAACTATCAAACTCTTTCCTATAAAAATTGCTTTGCGTTCGAGCCGGCGATCTGACTTTGACTAACATCAATATCATCCTAGTCAGTGGCGCAACAGCCCCATGGTGGGCCAAGGTTGTCTGCCCAACTTCCAGATTTCTAGACAGTAGATGTTTTTCTTTTTATCCTAACTACGGTTGTCCAGAATTGTCTCAATGCTCAAGGTCACAATAAAATGAGACCTATGGTTTAAAGTGGATTGGACCACTATAAATATTCATGGCACCGGCGAAACTCGAAACCGAAACCTGTGACACCGAGCACCAGAACGCTAATCACTCAGACATCCAGTTCCCCCACTAAATGAATTAATAAGATTTAATAAAAAATTGGTAATTAAAATAAAATGTCAAAATTAAGACATAAAAACAAAATCGTTAATCTTCCCGCTTTATGATGGACAAAACATAAAAAAATGCTATTAGCAAACAGCAATTAAAGTAGAAGGCAAAATGGTAACTTCATTTCGCCCCCATTCATTGCATCCCACTCAAAATTAGTGAAGAGGACAAAAACATATTAAGAGCTTCGGAAAAGGCAGGGCAATAATTGCTCGAGGGATTCTAATTTAATTTGGAGCCCCCGGTGCTTGGGTCCCTCTTGCAATAAAAAATAGAGCAAGCAATAAAAATAAGTCCTTAATACAATAAAAACACTTCCCCTCTTGAATGATGGGAAGAGTACGTAACCTAATAACAGTTTAGGCCTTTGCCTTTTTTCCCAGACATTAAGATGTAATGTTAAATAACAATTTTCGCTATAAATGTCATTTTAGGTTTTATACTGCCTGTTTTTTAGACTTTTAGCAGAGTGCGTAATTTTCTTCTGAAATAAATTATGCATGCATCTATTATTTTCCAATCCAAAACATAATATATGCATACAAAAATGAAACATAATTGATAATAATATATGTATAATAAGACGCCTGATGGCCGACTAGTTGGCGCTCGGTGCCACAGGTTTCGGGTTCGATTCCCGGCTGTGCCATGGATGTTTGTCGGGGTTCGAAATCCACTTTAAACATTAGGTCGAGTCTAATAGATCGTAGAGCGTTTTGGGGGGTAGTGTTACTCCTGCGTCCGTAGCTTATCTTCAAGTTACGCGTGTCCCCCTGGGTAATGTTAAATGAGTAACAACAGTGCAGCCTTTTTGCTTTTCGGGTTCGATTCCCGGCGATGCCATGGATGTGTGTAGCGGTTTGGAATCCACTTTAAACCGTAAGTACCGGTCTAATAGGAACGTAGAGCGTTGTGGGGGTTGTTTTTACTCACATCCGTAGTATATCTTCAAGCTACACGTGCTCTCTGGGTAGTGCTCAATGAGTAACAGCGGTGCAGTCCTTGCTTATGGCATATAGATTAACTGTACTGTACTTCCAGCTGCATCAGAACAACAACAACTTACGTAAATATTTATATCTATGCTACAAAAAAAGTACATTTTGCTAAAATACATATGGTAAACATTGATTCACTTGTTGTCTTTACGAAGGTTTTCTGATTTACAATTCACAACATCATATGTTTACGCAAATTCAGATTTTCACCAAATTATAAACGCAGTTACTGTTTACATAACTACATTCAAATACTTCAACAAATGCTTCAAATCAAAATTCTGAATAAGAAGAAATAAAAAAAAAAAATCAAAAACTGCAGCATCGTCAGCCGAAACAGTTAGTGTCATCCTCTCCTGAGTTTATGAATAAGTCATCAGGCGGAATACAGATTAAGGCACCTTCACAGAAATATGTGCAAGATTATTATACACTCCACGGTTTCCTGCCAAACAGGTACGAAACGATAGGGAGTTGCTTTTAAGGAGGCCCTGAAATAGGGGCATCCCATTCCGTATTTCTAAATAGGTACACATCTCAAGCAGCATTTGAACAAACACCTCTTATCTCTTGAGGTGGAGTTTTATCTCATGACTCACTCACTTTGCCATATCTTGATATTCGATCTCCTCATGTTATTGAATAGCTGGATTTCTGCATACGTTTATGTAAAAGACGAAGCGGTCAGACGTGTTGGAGCCGCAGCCGGACAGCGCAAGTTGGAACCGAATTGTCATCAAGGTTGTTGAATCCGGTTCAATCCAGTGGATTTTGATCGAATTTCGCTGAATTTTTTTGGAACGAATTCATAACAAGAAGAATTTAGAGGTAGAGGTAAGAAGAATTTTTGTCTGCGGTTTTCCTGGCTTAAGATAGTACTTGCCACAGGGATATTACCATGAGTAAATATTCTGTGTTTAAGGTATGTTTTTTTTTATATATATACGTGATATTACACTTTCTGAAAATATTACACCGAAATAAAATTCTTCGTCTGTGTTAAAAAAGTAAACTTCATAAAAAATTTTATATTGGGAAATCGTTTAAACAAGTCGAATAAAATATTCTGCAATAAAAAAATTATGTTTTAATAATTAATAAATCAACAGGACTTTTCGATATTCAATTAGAAGATCAATTTTGCTTGGCTTAATTAAATAATTATTTTTATGCCCACCGCACAAATATCTTGTTTCCTGCTCCGACCACGGGGTATCCCAGGCTTCTGGTTCGAATCCTGGCGGTGGTATGGATGTTTGTTAGTGGTTCGGAATCCACGTTAAACTCTAGGTCCCGGTCTGTTTAGCCCAAAGTGTGCACAAGATGACCGTAGAGCGACAAACCAATCAGAAAAATATGGCGGATTGATGGCCATTGGTACCACAGGATCCAGGTTCGAATCCTGGCGGAGCCATAGATCGGAATCCATGTTAAACTGTAAGTCCCGATCTAATTAGCCTAAAGTGTGCACAGAATGACCATAAGAACACAAAACCACACCAATCCAAAAATATGAGATGATTTCAGAAATAAAATTTATTCCCTAGTTTTCAGAATCTTTTTTTGCCCATCATTTTGCAACTAATAAATTAACTTAGATCAAATTTATTAATATATTTTATAAAATCAGGTCACGTATTTTTGTAAAATTTCCGCTTTCTACTTTTCTGTTTTATTGGCTTTGTTCGTATGTAATAAATTTATTTAGCAATTTGTTAGTAATATTTTAAACAAATTTTCCTTACGTTTCTCTAATGTTCTTCACTTTTTTTATTGAAATTTTTAGTTTTTTTTATTTTTTCAATTTTGTTAAGTCTGTTACTGTCTTATTTTTATGCATCCGTGTATTTAATTTGTTTAATATAGAATCAGAAAAAAATATTGAATTAGATTTTTTAAAATATAAACTCAGTACGAAATTTTTTTAAGCATAATAAAATCTGTCATGGAGCAAAAATAAAAACAAACAATATAATTTTAAATATATAAAGCATAAAATAAAATTAAAATTTTTTAGTAAAAATAACTCGTGATAATGGTTTAATACATATACAGTTGTATAAACGTTCAACAGTTGATGTTAGAATCAAAGTTAGAATCATGCTACAAGTTAATCAATATACAGTTCTTATATTGAGGTTAGAAGTGAGATGTACTGATTCTGAGGAACGAGGCTCAATGCTCATCTGTCAGTCTACTTCTGAAATAATTTCTTTCTAAGGTTCATAGTTGAAAAACACTTGTTCACATATATGAGATGAAGCAAACATAGCGCTGATTTTCTGGGCGTGAGATATTAAATTTGGGAAACTTACTTTCGATAATGATTTGTAAAGTCTACCAATCTACAGTTATAACTAACGAGGAACTTCCGCATTTAACACTTTACCGATCGAAAGCTGTCTGTACTAGCTATTTTCGTCTATTTATGTTTTGTAGAACAAAAAATAGACAAAGTAAAAAAGATCATCAGTCCTTTGAAAAAAAGGAAGAAAAATAATATTTAATCAAAGTAGAAAAGGAAACGGATATATAACACATAAATATATATTTTCTTTTAATTTGTCTCTGGCCGGCAAATTAAAAATTCTATCCGCGGCCGGATAGAACTGTCCGGCGGGCCGTAGTTTGCCCATCCCTGGTTTAGGGGTTTATATTTCTTGTTACCTCGCATCCCCATATACCTCTTCGATTCAAGTTAACAATGATAGTAACTCATTCTGTTTCAATTTTTCACTCCAAAAATGTTCGTAGTGGGTCTAAATCTAATATGGGGATATATAATTTTTATATGCGGCCCGCGGAGTTAGGATGCATTTCTAAAGTGGCCAGCAAGATCGTTTGGGTTGGCCACCCCTGGGAATAAGTAATGCATTGATTTATCACTCATTAAGGAATTGGGTTTCGGGTTCGACTTCGGCGGTGCCATGGATGTTTGTAGTGGTTCGAATCCCTTTAAAATGTAGGTCCCGGTCTGTTTAGCCTAAAATGTGCTCAAGAAGACCGTAGAGCGAGCGACAAACCAAACCAAACCATTAAGGAATTGAGTTAATGCCTATGATATGAAAATATAAATAAATATTATATTTTTGTATTATAAATAAATATTTCTCCTTTGAAATGTTTTAACCGTTTTTCTAAGTTATCGAATTTCTTTTTTTTTTTAAAATTTTTAGCATTTAAATGAATAAATAAATAAATAAATAAAAAATAAATAAAAAAAAGAAAGCTAATTAAAATTTGAATTTCCTTTGAAATATTGGGATATAAATGAATATTATCTTAAGATCTGCGAATTAAGCACAAAAAGATTAATAACGCGATATCATTCCTTGCACGAATAAATATAATATAAATAAAAATATAAAATAAATAATAATATAAATAAAAAATATAATATAAATAAATATTATATTTTTGTATTATAAATAAATACTTTTCCTTTGAAATGTTTTAACCGTTTTTCTAAGTTATCGAATTTCTTTTTTAAATTTTTAGCATTTAAATGAATAAATAAAAAAAAAAGAAAGAAAAGAAAGAAAGCTAATTAAAATTTAAATTTCGTTTGAAATATTGGAATATAAATGAATAGCACCTTAAGATCTGCGGATTAAGCACAAAAGATTGATATCACGCTTTCATTCCTTGCACGAGTCTGTAATGCTAATTTCGCATTGTTCTCCTGCATTCCACAGAAGCCATTATTCTCCACTTCACGCTTAGAATTGTTGAGATCGAAATACGGCACAACTAATTGTATTTTGTTCTTCAATAAAGGAAGAAATCAAGGTGTACTTCTTTATATGCTAATAAGGAAGTTTCTATTGTGTTTTTTTTAACTTTTAATCTATTTCATATTCAGTAATTATTCAAAAAAAATTTCTTTTGGGTGCAAATTTGAATAAGAAAAGTTTTATTTCTAAACCTACCTTTTTAAAAACAATTTGTAATTAATTTGATAATATGTTTTCATAAAATTATTACTCTGAACTATGTATTAAAATGTTTAATACGTTTTAGTCGAAAAGGAGACTCATTTATTTAACAAGTATTACTACTACTATTATACCACACCACATCACTGTAAAGGGGCAACTAGAGCTGAGTTGCCCCCTTTGCAGTTTGGGAATGATGGATGAGAGAAGTCTGACTGGGCTCCGTGACACCGTGGCATTAGACCGAACCACTACAAACGACAATGGCACCGCCAGGCTTCGAACCCGAAAACATGTGCCACTCAGCGCTGGACACTCGGCTATTCAGGCCTATTTATCAAGTATTGCCCGGATTTACAAAGCATCCCGTCGTTTTAGTAAAAATACTAAATTGATAAAAGTTTTCTTGAAAATGGAGGTTCGATTGCGCTGGAGTCCATCATTGCAGCCACTGCTTTCAGATGCAAGGGAAATTCGATAGCGATTGTGACAGCACGTGTAAAGTGTTTCTCATCAAAACTCCAGGCTGCTTGAGTGGAAGTATATCGGGTTTTCTCCCATACAGCTTATACATGCGGGGCAATTATCTGTAGAAGTCTTTTCGGAAGGCACTGTTCTTCCTTCATCACCCATCAGGGAGTTGTTTATGGTATACATTAGTGGAGTACGAGATCCACTGATATCCAACAAAAAAATATTATTTCCATAGATTGATTGATATAGATATGCATTGTTCAACATCAATGGGTCAAGCATACCACTAAAATTTGCCATGAACAGACCACCGACGGACGTTGACTGGAGTACACTGGCTTCCTGGAAATCTTTTTTAAGTGTTAGTGCCCATAAAATAGTAATGAAATAGAGCCGTGCCCTTATTCTAAAGGAACAGAAAGATGGGGCAAACACCCACAGTCCTTTTTTACGACAATTGTCGGTGCACCGCAGCTTGGCTTCTTTTTACTGTGCGTATTTATTTAGATAAGGTAAACATTATGAGCATTCCGAGAAATGCCTGAAATTCTTCTTCTCAAGTGAAATATTTGTTTAGCTGTGTGCTTACTAAATATAAATAGATACAAGGAACATTATTTTGTTTATAAATCTGATCATTTTGTATGGAATATGATAAAACATTACAAAAAGCTCATATAAATGAATGTTTTATTTTTAATCATTATACAAGAAAATTTATTAATAGAATATAATTGTTAAATATTTACAAAAATTAGATGTACATTTATTGAAACATAAAAAATGAACCATTTCTTTTGAAAATCGTTGTATGACAGTTCCGTTCGAAGTATCATACAATGATTCGATACTTCACGAACTATTCCATATGAAGTAGACCTTTTTTTCTACATTCTCGCCAAAAACCTACAGTAAAAATAGACAACAGTCATGGATGTTGCCAAAAATCGCCAAACTATTATCGCATATGTTAAACTACTAAGTATAAGCCACGCAAAGTGATGGATCATGTGAGGATTATGCTTGCCCCAAATTGGCAACCCTGATGAGCGCTCAATTTTATTACTAATCTATGTCAGTGGCTCGTATTTGAGTCTCGTATGGGAGAAAACATGGAAAACTCCCATCAGGTAGTCTGACCATCGATAAGTAGAGCACAAGGCCCACTAACGTCTTGGAATAAAGAACGTTATGGAAAAATTAGTATAGTTCGACTTTCGATTTCATGGAAAGGTAAACATCCGAATTAAAAAGCTGAAACGGACGAATCGATTAATTTTTAGAGGTGGTAATCAGATAGATACACATGATACAAAGCAATTTGAAATGAAAAATTTAAAATTATTTATTGTGGAATTTTTCACCTTCTTTTTCTGTTATATGTAATTTTAAAAGTTAATTAATAAAAATTGAAATTGTATTAGGTTAACTAATTCTCATTCCTAACTTAATTTTGTACCCTATTACGTCGCTCTGTATGGAACCGTCCGACTTGCCAATTCGGTGGTTGAGCTATACATAGTTGTATAGCTATACAATTTTTGTGAAAGACTTTCCTTGACGGATAAGTAAAAATATCAGCGTTATAAGTGTAAATTAATTATAATTTATTATTAACATCATTTTCAATTGAGAATTCATGGCTAAAAATATATTTGGATTCTTGCTTCACATTTTACCTATTAACTATAAAGCTGCATTGTTTTTGTCTACTCTACATTGAATCGTACAGAAGATGATCCATCATCTCGAACAGGATAATGATAAGGCTTCAGTGTAATTGTAACTCAAGCTGTATTATTATTACTATTTTTTGCTTTGCTTTAGGGAGCTGTTGCTGTATTAATGGATCCCAATTTCAACACTTCTTTCTAGGAAAGGGGATTCTGTTTTTAACAGCTTGTCATCAGAGGAAAATGAAGTAATTTTAACACAACATCGCTTTCCAAATTAAATATTATACAAATTAAATAACTTATTTTGTGGCTGTCCACAAAATAAGTAAGTAACTAATATTTTTGTATGTATAATATAAAATAAGTATTAAATAATTGTATATAGGAATTTTCATAAAAATATTACACACTATTTAATGTAAATGAATTTTCTAGTATCAGTTTACAATGCGTACATATGTAATTTAATATTTAAATGAATGATTAAAAACCTTTTTAATGCATATAGATAACTATTCAATGAATTTACTTTTGAAATCCGATATTCTTCTTTGCTTTTAAATATAATTATGTTCTTTATGATGGCCATTTTTTTCTTTTTCTTATTTTTTTAATATAACAGTATGTAGTGAAAAATTGTAAATTCATTAACACAGTTTTATCCAGGTAATTTTTAATGGAATACAATATGGTGACAAAAAATACGCACTCTACTACAGAATCGAGTAATAATTCTTTTCATAAAATTATTCTATTGTCTGTAATCAGTGACCTAAGCTGTTGACTGTTAAACTTCTTTAAAATATAGCATATATGCTTTTAGCTGAAAATAAATTTCTTAGTGGTCAAATACGCTCAGTATACTATCCCTGCTGATTTGGCATGTTGCGAAACAGCAGCTAGCTTCTATCTTGTTTCTGTACAAAGACGATGAAGAAATGCTTTGCGAGAAAAGAACGGTAGAGACTATTAGGAAGCTTGCCCAAATAGATTTAAAAAAGAAGCAAGAAATTAAAATACAATAATGATTTAACATAAAAAAAAAAATAATAAGTATACTATCTCTTTCGTAAGTGTTCAAATTATTCATTCTCAGTTTTTAGTTTAGAAATGTGGTATGTTATTAAAAATCTGAATAAAATTATCTATCTCTCTTTTTCTCTCTCACTCTAAATTTATATACTGTGCAAAAGGATCGTGTTGCTAGATCACTCTTAGTTAGTTCTTATCTCTTTTGGATGTGTTGTGCTCTTTGTATAATATATACATATATCAAGCCTGGCGACTGCTGCACGATATAGTCCGGTAAACAAATGGAATCGGCCAATCGGTCTGCTAACACTCGTTCATTTTGCTCTTAACATTGGATGGAGTCCAATTTGGAAGGAAACGGAGGAACGAGCAATATTTGCATCTAAAGATGGCGAAAATTGTTGGCCTCCGATATGTTTACCCAAAATTCTGATATGAATTCTGATAAAATTCTGATCTAACCCCAAAGTTCTGAATGCAATTTATGCACATGATACAGCCATTCTTTGTAAGAACAATAACATCAGATATCTTGCTGTCATTCCAACAAATCATCTTAAAGTCCTTTAGATTTAACGAGTGAAAAATCGCATTAGTTGTTGATAAAACTGAGGCAGTCCTCTTTCTCAGTTGGTAATAAAAAATTAAAAAAAAAAAACAAAATATTAACATTAACGATACCATAATTACTTTGAAAAATAATTCAAAATGTTTAGTTATTTACTTAGACCAGCAACTCACATCGAAAATACATGTTGTATATACTAAAAATAAATTCTGTATGAATTTTAGAAAATCCTTCCTTATTTTTAATAGATGCTCTAGCATGAACAGGAACATTAAAATTATTTTGTATACAACTTTCCTACGACCTATAATTACCTGCTCATGTTCCTGTCAAGGGACCCGATGACCAGTGGCTAGCGCTCTGGCGCTCGGTAGCACAGGCTTTGGGTTCGAGTCCCGCTGTGCTATGGATGTTTGCAGTGGTTCAGAATTTACTTAACCATAGATCCTGGTCTAACGGGATCGTAGAGCATTGAGGGGTCATTGTTACTCAGCGTGAATTCTGAACCACTACAACATCCATGGCACCGCCGGGACTCCAATTAAAAAGACCTTTTCAAATTTTTTGTAATCAATGTAAAATAAAATGTAAAAACAAATATTAAATCCCATTTTCTTTTTTTACAAAAAAGTGAATACTTTGAAGATAATAATATTTTAAGAAGATCAAAATGTTATTATCCTTAAAAACTTCAAGAAGATTAAAAGTATTTATAATTTTAACAAATGTATAAATAAAATTTTAAGAAGATTAAGTTGTAGTTGTAGCTTCTTAAAAATAGGGCCTGAATGGCCGAGTGGCTAGCACCCTGGCGCTCGGTACCACAGGTGTCGGGTTTGAGTCCCGGCGGCGCCATGGATGTTTGCAGTGGTTCAGAATTCACTTTTAACCATAGATCCGGGTCTAACGGGATCATAGAGCGTTGAGGGGTCATTGTTACTCAGCGTCCGTAGCTTATCTTCAAGCTACACGCACTCCCTGGGTAGTGCTAAATCAGTAACAGCGGTGCGGCGTTTGTCTTAAGACATAAAATAAAAATGTTTAAGTGTTTGCCAGCTGCATTAGAACAAAAATGCTCCTGTCTTGTCATTATGCCAATAAGTCTAACTTTAAGATCATTGAATCTGTTCAAAATATCACTCTCCGACAAATCACCGCTGCTAAATGGTGTGTGAGAGATTCGGAAGTGCATCAAGCCATTAATATTCCTCCACTTAAAGACTTCCTTAAGCACGTTTCGGAAAATTTCTATTGATAACCTCGAGAATTCCACAATCCGGAAAATTAAAATTTATGATCCTTACATTAATATTAAAAGTTTAATTTAATATTTTTTTCTATTATTTCGGGCAGGTTTTTCCTAATAGACACCTGTTTATACCTTATACAACCGGAGATGAGGTCCCTCGGGGGCTGGGAAGCTCCAGGAATCCAAATAACAATAAAAAATTGTTGGACCTCTAGTAGTCTGAGTGTGACCGTCGAAACAAATCATTGAAGGTTTGGTTTGGTTTTGTCGCTCTACGGTCATTTTTTGAACGCTTTTGGCTAATCAGACCGGGACCTGCAGTTGAACGTGGATTTCGAACCACTAACAAACATCTATGCCACACCCAGATTCCAACATGAATCATTGAAGAAGTTTTTGGTTAGCAGACAGCAATGAAGAAACGCATTTAGTACACAAAAAGAAATGTTAAGACAGCTATTGTAGAAAAGGCAAGTTGTTGTTACTATGTCAAAATGTAAGAAAAGAAGTTGCTTCAGTAGAATTATTGAAACAACTGAATTTGAAATGTATTAGGTTGGGAAACTCAGGGAATGGAGCAAAACGGATATTATAACACTTATAACTTTTACTTAAGTTATAAGTTAAATTCATCCTGTCATATTACTCTCAAAACTTTTTTAAATATTAGGAAGAATATAAAAATCACAGAAGAAATCTTGAAATGAACTTAAATTTAAGATTTTAACATCATTAATGGCAATATATCCTACTTGATGTCATATTTATTAAAAGTTTGACATAAAAAAATACAATTTAAATAAAATCATAACTTCTAATTAACATAACACAACTACTGTATAACATAATTTCTCCATTTTACTGATTCCGATTAAATGTAACTGCAAGAGCATAAAAATTAATTTTATTAAACTTTATTGTTCTCTTAATAAACCGCTGGTGCTCGACGAAAAAAAAAGAGCAAAACCCAATTGAAGTTAAATGAACGAAGAGCGAACTAAACTATAGATAAATGAAGAGAGAGAGAAAAAAAAAAGACTTGGTTCTCTAGGGACGTGTTTAACCACTATTTCAAAATTATTCTTTCAATATCTTTTTTTGAATAACAGCCACTTGATTTTTTTCACTTAACATTGTGAACCAATTAGTTTTGTCCCTTGAAAGTAATTCGCAAAAAAAAAAAAGCTTCTTTTATGCTTTATAAAAATGATTCGTTTTTTATCATTGACTAGAGACTTTATAAAAAATGCTACTGAAGAGTAGACTGAAGTTATTCATTGTTTTAATGGGACATAAATAAAATTGAAGAAAATTCAAAATTTCTAATTTACATATAACATCATTCTAATGAGTAAATTCAAAAATTTACCAGTATATAAAAAAAATTGCATCATCAATATCCATTGTTTTTGAGTAAAATTTATTAACATATTTACAAGTTCTAAGAGTTCACTAAGGGTCTGATGGCCGGGTGACTAGCGGTTTGGAGCCGGGTGACTAGCGGTTTTGGGTTCGAGTCCCCGTCTAATATGACTGTTTGCATAGGGCTAATAACCCTACCCCGTAAAAAAAACATTTCCTCTCGAGATCTACCAGTAGGCAGAAGGGCTTGGACCACCATGGGGCCGTTGGGACCATGAAGAAGAATTATTAATAAACAGTGAATTTTTTTGCAATGCAAATGTATTTCTAAATTACTTAATGGAAAGCTGAAATTTTTTTTATTCTAATTATTTAGGATAATTCTGATTTTTTATTATTATTTAGGATTATTCTGTTTTTTTTTATTCATTTTATTCTGATTATTCTAATTTTTATTCTAATTTTTTATTCTGATTATTTTGATTATTTAGGATTATTCTGATTTTTTTATTCTGATTATTTAGGATTATTCTAATTAATCTCATTTTTTTTATTCTGATTATTTTGGATTATTCTAATTATTCTGTTTTATTCTGATTATTTAGGATTATTTTTGATTTTTTGATTATTTAGGATTATTCTGATTACTCTGATTTTTATTTTGATTATTTAATATTATTCTGATTATTTAGGTTAAAATTTCAAAATTCGAAGTGCATTGTAATCAAATTAAAAAAAAAAATTCAATTTAAATTTTCATAAAAAATAATGTCTCATAAAAATTTTTAAAGAAAAAAATCACAGATATGAGATGCACTGAAATTAATTCTCTTTGAGTCTTTGGCTAATCTAGAAAGCTTTTTACTTGTATCCAAATCATTAACTATCAAGTTTTTCAGTATTATCACAGTTACACTGAATATGTCCAAATCTACATCATAAAACCACAAAATAAAAACAGGAGAACCAATTAAGTTTTAAATAAAATGCATCAATATGTCGTTATTTTAGAACACGAGTTGACAAAGTTGAAACAAAGAGATATTTTCAAGGTTTGCCTTTCGAAAAATCAACTAATTTCTTTCCTTTATGCTAATCCCTTTAATTTCTTGTTCTCAATCATGTTTCTAATATTATTCATTTTGTTTTTATGTGATATGAAAGCATTCAGGAAATCTTAGTTTACAATGTAGTTTTACAGCTTCATTTAAATGGTGTAATTAGTTTCGAAAAGAATTACTGTAGAAGAGTCAATAACTGATTTGAAATGGATATTACAAAGAAAATGTGACCTAACTTTTTATTGCTAATACCAGAAGAGCTCGTGTATCAATAAGTTATACAAAAGAATCATAAAAAAGAATATAACAATATAAATATGTACTCAAATAATATTTAACAATATAAATTAATAGTTAAATTTTTTTTTAAAAAACCCGCTTTTAGAGAATAGCGTGGGGTGCTCGATATCAATCGTTATAATTTTTCACTAGTTTCATTCCGAAATGCAGAGTTAGTTTAAAAATGTCATACAAAGCACCCCACGCTTTTAAAACAGTGACATTCATTTTCTCGTCAGTCATTTTATTCTTATGTTAATAATTATTTTTTGTTTGATTAACTCTAAAAACATGTTTTTAAATTTTTTTTAAACTATTAATTTATTCTTTACTTTTTAGTTTGATTAACTTTAAAAGCATATTTTTTTAGTGTTTTTAAACTATAATATTTAAAAGAGGTCCCAGTACGGAGGACTGGTTCTTACAATAATTTAATTGTGAGTAAAACAAAGGCTAATTGCGAATATGTCGAGCCAGCCAGATTCGAACAGGGAATCTCCTGATCCTTAGTCATGCGCGTTATCCGTTGTGGCGCTGACCCACGTAGGTTTAAATGTCTGAAAGATGTCTGTAAATGTTTCTTTGCAGCTTAAATAGTGTGTAAGAGGAGAAACAGATCTCAGGGGAAAAAATGATGCGCCGATCAAGATGACTTTTCAAAGACTGTGTGTTTTAATCACTAATCCTGGCGATCCTAATCATGATGAAATAATAAACTTATCAAAATATTTTAGTGTCGTCGGTCCTTGATAAGTCTACATCGTTTAAATTAAATCGGATCTCGTAAAGTAGGGCAAAATCGATCCCAAAGAGTCAGTTACAAACATACAAACAAACAAACATACATACAGGTGAACCTAATAAAAAATTATTTAGATAATTATTAGTTTAGATGTATTAATTATTTAGATATAAATATGCCAGACTCGTGGCTCACTGGAAACAAACGCCACTAGTGAGCATTAGGGCGGAGATTCAATCCACTGGCGGCTTTGCTGTAGACACTGTTTCAAAAACGAGGAGATTCTATTGCGTTTGTAATGTTCAGCATCTTGCCTCATGAGTCGGATTATCTGGTGGGAGTGTTCCAGGGGTTTCTCCCATACGATGCGAAATTACCAATGGTTAATACGCATGGGTTAATTCCCCCTAGAAGTCTTCCTGTAAGACACTGCCCTCCTTCTACAACGACACGGAGCCAAGTTGAAATTGGTTTTGAAATTTGAATTTTTGAAATAATTTCAAATATTTTTAATTAACTTAAATTTTGAATATCTATTTACTTTTGTGTAATGAGCTTTTGTGATGAGAATTTGTTACCTAAAATGCATTTGCCCGACTCATTGCAACGTGCGCCGCTGGTGAGTATTAAGGCTCGTTCCCACTGAGGCGAGAGGCGGCGATCCGACATGCGACAGGCAAGAAAATTTTTTCCACCCGTTCACAGCGAAACGTCAGAAATTGCATTACACCTTGTGAAGTTCCGCTTCGAGTTGAAAGTTGGTATACTCGACGCGGTGGATTTCAAACCGGTTTCTAGCGATCGCGGTGAGGCCAGTGATTGGCCAACGCCTCACGCCTCGGTGGTAACGAGCCTTTAGGGTTGAGGTTTAATTCGTTGGTGGCTTTGTTGCAGAGAGAGGGAAAGAAGGGAGGACTCGATGGCGTGTGTGATATTCAGCATCTTGCCTCATGAATCGGACTACATGGTGGTTATTTTCCGGGTTTTCCCCCATGCGATACGCAAATGTGGGGCAGTTCTCCATATAAATCCCCCAGGAAGGCAAAGCTCTCCTTCTTCTTCGACTCGGAGCAAGTCAGACTTCTATCTACGGATGCTCCATCACAACATGATAAATATAAATATAGATATAAATATTTTATAGATTAATTTAAAATTTTATTGTTTTAGGGGAAAAACTCAACAACTAATTAAAATATTATTTATTAATTGTTATTATTATTTTTTTCTATTTTAAAAAAAGCGAACAAAATTCAAGAATAACATATGACGCCTTTCATGTTTAAGAAAAATATTAAACTCCGACAGCCTAGATTTATAAGATGTTATTGATAACAAAATAACAATTATATTAATATCTCAGTATTTCCTCAGCATCACGCGATTACAAAAAAAATGACGTAGAAAAATATCGCTGCGTACATCTCAAAAAAGCAATTTATTTCTCTTATGTAACTTCTTGTTACGCGTTTTTATTTCTCATCTTTCACTCTGTGAACAACATCGCTAAAATATCACTACAATGGATTACGAGAATCTACTAAAAATAACATGGCAACTGAATTAATGTAATATTGCCCCAGTATAAAGCAGTTTCATTCGTTGATATAGAAATATATATGTGTGTATCTCAAAAACGCATTTTATCTGGATCTGAGTTGTGTCAACGACGTAGGTATATTGATTTGTGTAGTACGACTTTTATTTGATATCTTTCATTGATTAACAAACTGAGTTTGTCTCAACCCAAAATAGCCCTTTATTGAATTGGAAAACATATATAGGTAATAAAATGGCAGATATATTGATAACTAAGAATTGCCACAACACCAAGCAATTATGATAGCGGAATAAAAATATATTTTTGCATGCTGCGGACAAACAGTCAATTTACATGTGAATTATGTCAACATGATTCATTAAAATAACCTTCAGAAAATGGTGCCCAACCCCATCACACGGAATTAATGTGCACATTTACCAATCATCACTCACAAATAGACTTATTAGGGGCGACACATGGTAGTTTCTGAATCAACATGCGCACATCTCAAAGAAGCAATTTGTTTAAGTCTCTTGTGAAATGTCTTGTTATACGAATATCCATAATATACATTTATATCCATATATCACTAAAATGGATTGCTATAGTCTACTAAAAATAACATGGCAGTTAAAATAGTGTAGCATTGCCACAACAGGAAGAAATTTTATGCATTCATATAGATATATGCGTATCTCAAACAAGCACTTCATGTGGATCTCAGTTGTGTCAACACGAAGGCATATTAAATTGTGCAGTACGAGTTTTATTTCAATCCTTCAATTAACGAATTGAGTTTGTCTCAAACCAAAATAGCATTTTATTGAATGGCAAAACCTATATTGGTAATAAAATGACAGTCATATTGATATCTAAGAATTGCCACAACAGCAAGCAACTATGATAACAGAAAGTATATTTTGAATATCTCAGTTGTATCAACGTAGGTATATTAATTTGTACAGTGCGATGTTTATTTCCTATCTTTCATTCACTGACGAATAACGCCATTCATAAAATAGCTGTTTATTGAATTGCAAAACGTATATAGGATAATAAAATAGTAGCTGTATTGATACCTAAAAATTGCCACAACAGCAAGAAATTATGATAACATCATAAAAATATATTTTGCATGTTCGAACAAACAGTTCATTTACATGTCACTTATGTCAACATGATTCATTAAAAGACTATCATAAAATGATTGCCAACCCCATCACACGGAATTAATGTGCACATTTACCAATCAACACACACAAATAGACTCATTAGGGGCGACACATGGTAGTTTCGAATCAATTTATCGGACATCTTTCGGCAGGAACGACATCCGATTGATTTTCGTCCTTGCAGAAGAAAGAAGGTGAACGGGCGATGAGATGGGAGCGTCAATAATCCTTGAATCGATCACGATGCCATCTCTAATTAAACTTCCTCCCCACCCTTCCTGAATCGATCACGTCATGAATCTCGAACGTGACACGACACCCGAAATCGTTTGCGTCCGTCAAGGGTTCCGGCTTTGACGATTTCCTGACTCGAGACTCAGATAATTATCTCTTGCGGGGATGATTTCTCGGGTGACTCCTCTGTTGTCTGTGCCAGGAGAGGAGACCTTTTGTGGTTTGTTGAAGGACATGGTCACGTTCGAGAGGATCTTCCGTTGTTTTATTTTGGTTTTAACACTTTTGGAGTGATGGGTGGTTTTGATTTTCGCCTCCTTTGCTTGTTTTTATTTTTCATGTTTTAAGGAGTAGGATTTTGTTTCATAGAAGGATTCTGTTCAAAGGATTGTTGGTGTTAGTTTGGGAGAAATGTGAAAAAGATAATGAATTCTTGTTTTCAGTGTTATAAAAACTTTACTAATTTTTATTAAAAAATTTTGCTGACACCTTTGAATTTTACTCGGAAGAAAAAAAGGAATAATAGAACCCAACCGAAAATAGTGCGCACATATTATTTTGTCATCCCTTAGCATTTTAAGGCATTCTGATTTGATATATATATATATATATATATTTGATATATATATAGATTGGCCTTCCGGTATGAATTTTAGAGGAAAACTACATCGTATTTGCGTATAATATGGTAGAAACCGTATGGTATGGAAAAGTGACTAGTGCTCTGGCGCTCGGAGCCACAGGTTTCGGGTTCCAGTCCCGGTGGTGCCATGAGTATTTGCAGTGGCTGTGAATCCTTTAAACTATAGGTTCCAGTCTAATGTAACTGTAGAGATTTGGGATAGGACTGGCATTCCTACGCCGTAAAAAGAGAAAACATCTCCTGTCTCGAAATCTGCCGGCAGACGGCCTTGGCCCACAATGGGGCTGTTGTGCCACTGATTATATATTTGATAATAATATACATTTCTTCTTCCTCAATGGTACAAACATCCCCATAGTGGTCCAAGGCCGTCGGCTGTTGGCATATTTCTTGATAGGAGATGTTGCTCTTTTTTACAGAGCAGGGTTGTCAACCCTACGCTCCACAGTCATATTATACCGAGACCTACGATTTAAGGTGATTCACGCATCCATGGCACGGCTGAGTCTCGAACTCTGTGGCATCACTAGGTAATCCGGACCTGATCATAATTACTGACTTTCTAAGTATTATTTTCTTAATTTCTAATTACTATTTTTCTAATTTACTTTTAGTAATTACTATTTTCCTAACCATTTTCGTAGTTATATACCAAAATGCTTAAGAAAGTTTCGGTATATTTAATATTGCTTTCAGAGGTACCTATTAGATAGATAATAGCAAAAGACATTATCAGTTACTGGGCAAAACCAAAGCAACCCATTTCATAATCTTTGATTTATTTATTCAACTGAATTAATACAAAAAATTATTTATAATACTTCCTGCAAAAAAGTAACATTAACATTTCTTCTCATATTAATTAGTTTTGACACTTTTCATTTTTTTTTATCAATGGTTCGAAATTCTGCTATTTCGCGATAAAAGGAAAGATAGGGTTTAGATTTCATTTTCTTTTGCAAGTTTCAAGCTATCTAATATATCTACTTTTGTTTTAATATTTTCTTAAACAGATCAGTAATCTTCTAAGATATACATATATATATATTTATCTTTAAAGTGACCCAGAAATATTGCATTTCTAATGTATTAAATGGAAATAGATTGATCGATTGTCTGTTTAAAGAAAGAAAAAAAAATCATTTTTTACAGGAGTTTCTGATTGCGTGATCTGTTACGCAATAAAACAACTAAACAATAGAAATTACTTTTAACCCAGCAATGCTCTTAACTCCTTGACAGCTAGAGAAATTAAAAAAAAAAAAAAAAAAACAATCACACCTTCCTCAGACAACAAAGCTTTTTCAGAAAAAAAAACACTTAATCGAATTCTATTCTTATATCAGAAATCACTACTCAATCAATCAATAAAAAAAACAACACAGTACGTTTTAATTTCTGAATAAACATTCCCCATTGGGCAATATCGGAAGCGTCATCACTTCCTTCAGAAAAGATGTTTTGCTTCCAAAGGAACAGAAACACCCACAATGTTCGAAACGCTTAATCATGCATGCTTAATTCTCGATTCACTAATCGCGCAAAATGACAGGAAGAGTGACTTGTTGCCATTCAGGGATGAAAAGAAGCAAGCCGCTTCCACTGGGATCACGTGGTGCGTGACGGAAAGTGTCGATCACGTGGTAGTGGGCAAAGCGGGGCCTTGAGAACGGTGCAAGGACGCTGGCTGCCGTCACACACGAGGCTATGTCTATAAAGATTTCGCATTTGCATATTCGAAACGGAAAGATTTTGATTTGTTTTTTTTCTTGCTTTGCCCAGAATAGCAGACGCCTGTTTCTCTGTCACGATTTTCCTGATACGTGTTATTTAGTTACTACTAGAGGTAAAATTAATTTGATGCATTGATTTAACTGAATGGCTCATCTTTCCTGTTACAAGTATTGGTGGGGAAAGAGGTCTTATTTGAAAATCAAGTCTTGACCAAGTGGTCAAGGAAAATGATGCTCGGTGCATCTACCTATGTAATGAAGTGTTTGGTTAATTATTTTACTGAAAATAAAATTCATATACCGTGGAAAATCTTTTGATAATACTTCCGATTTTCTACAAGCCCTGTGGTAATGCAAGTTGCTACCTTGCAGGAAGACGGAGGTTTCAATTTATTAACAATGCGTGAGTTGTAGTTGGCTCAAAAGAAAAATATTCGATGGCCATTATGGCAATGCATATAACAGTTGCTGCGTTGACACTAAAGACGGCAAGGACTTTTTCTGAGTTTTCTCTCGTACGACATACAAGGTTCAATTATCCGTGAAAGATACCAAATTGCATACAATATGCATCCATACAAAGATTCAACAATGCATACAACATTTATTCATACACATCGATGGCTTTCTTCACGTACATTTGATGAACATGAAGCCCCCTCATATAATGATAAAACTACTATCTTTATCTATTCACACTTATAAATTTATAACAATTTATTAGCATCTGTCATACAAAGGGAGACAAGTTTGAATTTGTTGGTGGAGTGTGTTGCAGTCATTCATTTCAGAAACGAGAGGATTCGACAGCAATTGTGATAATGTAGAGTGAGTGGGAATGCATAAACAGTTAATTGGGAGGATTTCTGGATTTTCTCTTATACAACAAACAAAGATATAATTCTCCACAAAAAGGATCCCAGAATACATCATTTCAAAATATGCATGGTTGAGCATGGTATAAAGATAAATTTGCTATTTCGCTTTGCATATTCAGATATGCATAGTATATAGTATACACTTATAGTATATATAGTACATATTCATACATGTTGTTTTTTAAGAAACGCTGGTGCAGGAAAGCCTACACCAGGTTCAAACGACCCCTGCGCAGGAGATGGGCGCTTGCTGAAGGTAGTAATATGCAGCTTCACTTTAATGAGCAACTATGAGGGCTGAAGTCTAATTAAACCAAGACAACGCTCTACGATCATATTTGACCGGGATCTACGGTTTTAAGTGGATTCCGAACTACTAACAAGCAGCCATGGCACTGCCGGGACTCGAACCTGAAACCTGTGGCACCGAGCTCTAGATACTCGGTCCTTCAGGCCCATACATGCACTTTTACTTTGTCTTTATATCGTGTGTAAAGCATCTCGCATAGATGGTAAGGCTTTCTGGTGTGAGTTTTCCGGGTTTTCTACCGTACGACTTGCAAATGTAGGCAATTATCCTTCCCAGAAGGCATTGTCCTTTTGTCGGTGGGCTGTTTGTGGCATACATAAGTGATCCACTGATGTTACAAAAAAAAAAAGGAATCTCCATGTCTGGCGTACAGGTGGAAATAGTAAATTTCAATCTGCGAGATAATTTGATCATGACTGTGATAGCATCTTAAACAGCAATCAGACTATTGAAAAATTTTCACATTTTGCCCTGTACGTCACAAATGGGGGCAATTACCTCTGCAATTTCTAATGAAATCTTTGAAACTAATGGAATACAGGTTTCCAATACAAAAAAAAAAATTGCATTTAATGAGAACTTCACAAAAAGTGAATCAGCCTAAAAAATTTAACATATAATTAGCCCATTACAAAATTGAAAATAAAAAATTCTTTTTAAATATTGTACTTAACTTTTGTAAATGTATAAAATACGGTAGTAAAGGATAACAGTGCTAATAAAGAAGATTAACAGTAACGATATTTATTTTTTAAAAAACACATTTTCTGAATATAGTCGATACACACATTCAAATTGCTTTTGCGGAAAACTGCTTTTTAATCCCTTTGAAAGCTTTTGCTTTTTTAAATGCTTTTTATCGCTAACAAGCAGAACGCGACGAATAAAACATTCATAATTGCTTCTTTAAGATGGAAAGTCTTCTTTAAGACGGGTGGGAGTGAGTGTTTTGACTAGGTCGGTGTTGCTTGTTAGCACTTTAAAAAAAGCTTCAAAGACAAAAAGCGAATGTAGTGCGACTTCTTATTCAGAAAATGTGTGTTTTCTCTTTCTTACCACTGTATCATTCTCATTTACAAGTTATTTTGTATTTAAAAGCATTTTCAATTTTGTAATGAATATCCCTATGTTAAATTCTTTTGAGCTTTGATTTGTGGTTCATTAAATGCAATTTTTTTTTTGTATTGAAGCATAAGGTATTCTAGTTTCAAAGATTTCATTAGAAAGTACTGAGGCCCCCATTGCACGTGACATTTGAAGGCAAAATGTATTTTCAACTCAATTCAGATTGCTGTTTAGATAACATCACAGTGTGACTCAGAACCAGCTCTCGTTGGGCCCAGAAGCACAACGGCATCGGTGGATCACTGCTCATGCAGCAGCCCGCCACATTAAAAGAACAGGAAAATCAAACCCTTACAATTACAAGCCGACAGCGAAAACCACGCGAAAAGCGCACCATCTATGCGAAGACAACACACGCGATATGAACGAAATTAACGTGGGCCTGAGAAAGGTTTCAGTATCTAGGCTCGACCACAGGTTGAGTTCGGTCCGGCTGATGCTGTAACTGCGCCGAACAGTTCAGGAATCCCGCTTTAAACAGATCCAATGATAAGGTGAAGCAGTTTAGTAGACTTCAGCCTGGAATTGCTTCATTAAAGTGAGCTTACATATTACATGCTGAGTATTTTCCTGAGGGTTCTTAAAGCTATCTAATGAATATGTACTATATACTATAGTGTATACTATACACTATGCGCTGTCTACAGTATACCAAGCAGCAGGGCCCCATCTTGCTGCATGCTCCCAGCTGTGCATATATTTTGAAGTATTATTCTGATGAGTCTATCTGTTTGCTGTAAGAAAATCAGAAATCTCCAATTTAACTGTTTAGCCATTCCCCTACATGCTCACAGTACTGTTGATCCTCTCGTTTCTGAAAATGAGCGAGCTGCAACACCTCCACCAACAGACCCAAGCTTCAATCATCCCTTTTATGACAGATGCTAATAAATTGTTACAAATTGCCAAGTGTGGAAAGATATAGTAGTTTTATCATGAAGCTTCATGTTCATCAAATGTACGCTTCATCGATGTGTATGAATAATGCTAGTATGGATGCATATTGTAATACATTTATCTTTCACGAATGCCTTGTATCTGAAAAACGCCATGCTGGCAACAACAATACATTGCCATGCCATCCTTCTTTTGACAGCAATAACAGCTCACACGTGTGCTAAATTGAGCACTCCCTTCAGCTGGGAGGCTGTAGAAAATCATTCATCAAGATTTTCCGCATTTCTATTTTTATTTTCAGTAAGGCAGCTTAACGCTCACGAATGCACCGGCATCATTTCATGACCGCGTAAGACTTCCACACCAACATTCAGCCAAATCAATGCATCAAATGTACCTCTAATAGTAACTAAATAACACGTATCGAAAAATGTAGACAGAAAAAATGATCTCTGCTGCGAGCAAAGGCAGAAAAACAAATCAAAGATCTTTTCGCCAATATTAAATGCGAAATCTTGTAGACATCGTCAGTGTGTTTCATCCATCTGGCAAACTTGCTGGCTGGTCATTGCAAATACGCACCGCAACAACACTACTATCTGACCTTCGTCCTCTTCCTGTCTGCACTTGATGTGAATCAGCGTGCGTATTAAGCGTTTCAGCGTGTTTCTGTTGCTGGAAGCAGAGCATCTTTCTGAGGAAGTGATGAGCGCTCCATTATTACCCAATGAAGATGTTTATTCGAATTACGTACTGTTGTTTTGTGTTAATTGGTAGTATTCTGTGCTAGAACAGAATTCATTAAGTGTTTTTCTGAGAAAGCGGCCTTCTGAGCTGTGTGACCATTTTTTGAGCTCTCTAGCTGTCAGGGTTAAAGCATTGCTGGGTAAAAGCGACTCAAACAATTTGAATTGTTTTATTGCGTAACGAATCACGCAGTAGAGCTCCTGTAAATGTTTTTCTTTCTTTAAACAGACAATCGATCAATCTATTCCATTGCCAGTAAAGGTCGCCTGTAGCAATGGCAGAGATTCCGCTCGATCTGTTTAAGAAAATATTAAAACAAAGTAAACATATTAGATAGCATGAAAACTATATCTATCTTTTCCTTATCTGAAAATAGCAAATAAAAAAAAAAAAATGAAAAGTATGTCAAAAATTTAAACAATATGAGAAGAAAATACAATATTCCACTTTTTACTGAAATATTATAAACTGAACACTGTGACAATTCAGTTAACAAATCAGGTACAATCGACACTGCCAACAACTGACAATATCTGCTTGTCTATCTGTGGGTACCTCTGGCTGTGCAAACACTTAAGCATTTTATTGTATAACTACAGCGGAAACCCACTAAAAAGTAGAGGAATAGAAAATAATATTAGAAAATGAAAATAATAATTAGAAAGTCAACAATCCTCGATCGGAGTCAGACCTCAAACAATTTGGGTTCAGGCTAGCTATGCCATGGTGCGTGAATCACCGTCGGCCAGGTCTCGGTATAATATGACGTAGGGGTTGACAACCCTGCTTTCTGCTAAAGAGCAGCATCTCCTATCAAGAAATCTGCCAATGTAGGCGGCCTTGGACCACTATGGGGATGTTTGGCTGTGTGAGGAAAGAGAGAAGAATGTATATTATTATCAAATATATATCCGATATTTCTTTAACCCCATTGTGGGCCAAGGCAAATGCTGTCGGAAATAGAGACATCTTTTACGGCAGACAGGGAATCTCTACAGTTGTGGGTGGAACCTACGGTTTAAAGGATTCACAGCCACTACTGACGCCACACCGGGCCAGGCCTGACACTTCCAGAGCACCGCCACCATTTTCTACCATGTCTTACAAGAAATACGATGTGATTTTCCTCTAAATTCTGCCGAGGCCAAATCTCTGCATATCCAGAATTACTATATATATATATATATATCAAATCAGGAAATACTTCATATGAGGGTAAAAATAATATGTGCTGCCAGTTTTCAACTCAGTAAGATGATCGTAAATTTTTTAATAAGTGAGCAAAATTTATGGCACTGAAAACAGAATTCATTATCTTTCACATTTCTCCCAAACTAGCACCAGCAATCCTTTGAACCACCATGAGCAAAATCCCTACTCCCAAAACGTGAGAAAGGCGCTGAGAAAGACCACCCATCACTCAAAGGGACGATAAGCACAACGAGAGATTTCGAGGTTGTGACCATGATAAACAAACCTGGCTAAATCTCTCCCCTGGCACAGGCTGAAGAATCGCAGCTCCACAGACAATTGTCTGAGTCTCAGTCGAAAGCGTCAGCTCCAGAACCTGACGGACACCAAGCTGTCGAAGTGTCTTCTGACATCGAGAGATGAGGAGAAGTTTAGTAGGATGTCGTGTCTGTGTTTGCTCCCATCTGCTGCTTCTGCAGAGACGAAAATCCCTCAGGATGGACCACTACATGTCCGACCAAATTGACCAGGAAACTACCGTATTGATAAGCTTCTTCTACGGTATTTCGTTGATGACAAATGTGCATTGATGATGGTGTATCGATATGTTCAGTCTTTGTGTCATGTTGACATAAGTGACATGTAAATGAACTGTTTTGTTCGGGCATGCAAAATATGATGTTATCATAATTTCTTGCTGTTATGGCAATTTTTAGGTATCAGCTACAGCTGCCACCCCGACCATCTGCTGCTGCGTTACCGCGTATCAGAAGCAGCTTTGATTATTCGTCAGTGAAGATAAGAAGCGGCTGTCGCATAATGTACCTACGTTGACCAGCTTTGGTATTCTTTCTGTTATCATGGCAATGGAGTATCCGATGTCATTTTATTACCAATATAGGTTTTGCATTCAATATTTTCTGGTTTGAGACAAACTCAATTGGACAATTGGTGAAATAAAAAATCGTATACAATTAACCTTCAGCTAGTGTTGTTTGCTGGTCCACGTAAGTGCTTGTTTGAACTATATGAAATTTATTTCCTGTTATTTGTGCTACTATTTCATTCTGCATGATATTTTTAGTAGACATAACAATCCATTTTAGTATTTGCTATGGATAAATGTATATTATGGTTATTTCGTATAGCAAACAAATTGCTTCTTTAGATGTGCACATCTTGATAAACACCACATGTGTGCTATGCGTGTTAGTAAATGATATTCCGTGTGATGGAGTTACCATTTCTGAAGGTTATTTTAATGAATCATGTTGTCCATGTTTATTTTTTTTGGCATGCAAAATATATTTTATTCCGCTATCCTCTTGCTTGGTGGTGTGGCAATTGCGGTTATCCAGCTATATCTGCACCATTTTGCTCCACCACCTGCCATGCCAGTTCAACTGGAACTATTTGGGTTGAGATTCGGACTGTTAATCAATGAAGATATCGGAAAGCAAAGTCAAATCAACCCTGCCTCGATCGTTGACACAACTTCAGATCAGATAAAATGCTGAGACTGCGCACATGTAATCGGCGAATTATTTTGCTGCTATATTACGATGAATTCAGTTATGAAAGATGATAAAGCAGCGTAACAGAAAGTTACATGCGAGATACTTTGGCGTGCCCTACACGTCTTTGTAATCATACTGGTGGCCAATATAATTGTTATTTTGTCTTTGTATCTTATAAACTCTAGGCTACGATCAGTTATTTTTGTAAACATGAAGGCGTCGCTAATATTCATTGGCAATTTGTTCGCTTTTAAATAGAAAAATAATATTAATGATAATAAATAATATTTTAATTAGTTGTTGAGTTTTTAAAACGTAAAAATTTTAAATTAATCTATAAAAGAATATTTATGTCTATATTGCTATTTATCATGTTGTGATGGGCAGTCTGTAGATAGGTCTGACTGTGAAGTTTTGCGTATGCGTAGTAACTCTTCCTGCATGTAGTCGATCGAACAGCGAGTATCACACGCCATCGAATCTCCTTCTTTCTCTGCAGCTGCCACTGGCCAATTAAACTGCGACTTTCGTTACCGCGGGCGACCGGGCGTTGGCAATCATGGCTGCGATCGCTAAAGCGGTTTATCCCACCGTCGGTAACAGCTTTCAGCCGAAGCAACTGATGTGCAATTTCTGACTGTTTCGCTGTGAACGGGTGGAAAGAATTTTCTTGCCTGTCACATGTCCGGCGTCGCCGCCTCTCGGTGAGGCTGCACCAGCGGCATTACAATGGTCGGGCAAATGTTACGGAAACATACTCATCGCAAAACTCATTACACAAAAACAAATAGATATTCAAAGAGGCAAGTTAATTAAAATATTTGAAATGACAAGAATTGAAACCAATTTCAACGTGATCGTGTAGGGTGTCTGGGAAGACTACAGAGGCAACCATTGACAATTTCTCATCGTATGGGAAAACCCCTGGCCACTCCAGGCACCGACTCATGAGCAGATGGCAATTTAAACGCAATAAATGCGTTTTGAACTGTGTCTGCAGCAAGCCGCCAGTGGTACCTAGCGCTGACGTTTGTTCCAGTGAAGGTATCTGTCTAAATAATTAATACATCTAAACTAATAATTATCTAAATATTTTATGTATCATATGTTCATTTGTTATATTTAACAACTGACTCTTTAGACTCGACCGCCCTACTACGAGATCCGGCTAGGCGACCGACGACACTAAAATGTTTTGATGAAGTTATTTCGTGATCGCGGGATTAGTGATTAAAACACACTGATCTTTAGTCGGCTTCCCCTGGAGATGTTATATTAACTGCGAAAACCTTTGACATCTTTCGAACATTCCCTGCGATGGTCGAAACCTGGCTGGAGCTGTGGCACGCGACAGGATCGGGGAATTTGTTCACCAACGGCTTCATTTCATCATTACTGATTAGCCTTTGTTCTCACAATTAAATTGTAGAGGCGGTCTCCATGCTGGACATATTATAGTTCAAAAACACTAAAATAATAACTTTTAAATCATAAAGTAAAATATTGATATAGTTTGAAATTTAAAAAATGTTTTAAATTGTCAAGCAAAAAATGACTGATAACATAAGAATAAAATGACGACAGCGAAAATGTACTGTTTAACGTGGTGCTAAGCTAACTGCATTTCAGAATGGCACTAGTGAAAAATTATAACGATTGATCGAAGCACCCCGCACTTATTCTCTGAAGTTAAAAGTTTTAAAGCTATTAATTTATATTGTTAAATATCTGACAGATACCTCCCATATTGTTATATTCTTTTATATTCTTTTTGTATAACTATTGATACACAGCTCTTTATTAGCAATAAAGAGACCAGATTTATTTTGTAGTATCATTTCAAATCAGTTGATGATGTAAATATTAACTTTTTCGAAAACTACCATTTAAACAAACTGTATTATAA